>SNQJ01S0015674.1:50059-61328 GCA_010110895.2 Picea sitchensis | reverse complement strand
TTCAGGACCATCTTCAACATGGGGTTAACAACCAACTAGAGGGAAACAACCAGTTGGGAGTCAACAACCCACATGGGATCAAAAACTAGTTGCGGGAAAAGAACCAACTGGAGGGAAACAACCTATATGGGGTGAACAACTTGTATGGGGGGAAATTCCAAATGGAGGAAAACAACAAGCTTGGGGCCAACAACTAGTTTTGGGGCAATCCCTGACTAGAAACCGACCACAAGCTTTGGGAAAAGCCATTCTAGCAGGCCCTACAGGTATTTTTACTGTACAATTATATCCTGACATTGTGAATCCTTCATGGGGTCAACCTAATCCAGTGGGTGTTCCTCCACAAGGAACTTTCCCTACTCAACCCATAAACCCCATGTGCCCTAATCCTCAACCCTCTCAACCACAATATATGGGAGGAAAACCAAGTTTCACTATGTCATCAAAAATAGTATGTGGTCCTACTCGTACTCCCATGCCACATCCACATTACCAGTATCCATAAGTAAACTGACAACTTCCTTTTCTAGCTACATTAGATCTTTTGGGTTTGTCACGTTTAACAAATTATCATGTACTGCATTCCCCATTCTCTCTAGTGACTCCTGCCAAATTACCATCTGATATCCCAAAATTTTATAGAAAACCTGGATAAGATCCCAACAATCACATAATGACTTTCCATCTTTGGTTTTCTTTGAACTCCTTGATGGATGATTCCATTCGTTTAAGAATTTTCCAGAGAAATCTTATAGGCTCAAAAACCAAATGTTATATCAAACTACCTTGAAACTCCTCTAGCAGCTTTAACACTCTTGCTATGAAATGTTTGACCCATTTCCAACTACCTATCCAATATGGGATAAGTACCGAGCCTCTAAAATCGCTTAGAAAATCCATCTTCACCCATATATATGATCACTTTCACGAATGGAGGTGGTTGTAATGGTTAATTAAAGCTACCATCCTAGACTAACTCCTCACAGATTGGTTTACAAAGTCACTCTTTCCACCCATTGTTAGAGATGTTTCCATTAGAAGTGTTGTCACCAAGGATCAAGCGATTAATCCTGATCAATATTTGGACTTGGTATATTCCCAATGTGACACAATTTATGATTTGATTCCTCATGGTCCTCGTGCATCGAACGATCCATCAAGACCAACCCTAAAATCCCATTCTAATGGCATGGTGGGTTCCGTAAACACCAATTCTTCTCCCTATCCTACAAAAACCTATGAGGTGAATGTGGTTCAATCCACTTCATCTCAACAACCTATAGAGAAGAATAAAATTAATGGTAAATCCAAAAAATAGTCTAACCAACAGGAGAGTACAAAACCTTAAACATCTACTAACACAAATCCAAAAAGGAAAGTGAAGTTTCCCTTCCTGATTTGTGCAGAGGAATATTATAAAAACTTTTTCCTCATCATGAGGAAGTTAATAAATTTTTGAAGGGAACCTCCCAACCAACAGTGTTAATTGACCCTTTCCCACCTCAACAACAAAAAATGGTTTCTCAAAATCCTTCACCTCTGCAAGGGGGAAACGCAAGTCACCCTCACTTTGGGGGTGCTTCTTCAAGAACCTAGGTTTCTATGTGTAATGAGATGGTTGGTCTAACGAATGGGTCTAATACATATGACATAGTTCAAGAAAATATTGCCAATGGAAATAGAGGTGCTACTGAAGAACCCTCCACCTCCACTACTCCTTCACCTTATGGCCCTCTTCAAATAGAGAAGCATATTCTGGACTTGGTGTTGTGCCCACCTAGAAGCACAATTAGAAAATTAAATTTTAATCCAAGTTCCTGAGCTTCCTAAAACTACAACATCATTGAATATTTGGCCCAAGCACCTTGTTCCTTGTCGACGCTCGATGTTCTACAAAACTATCCTAGTCAAGATAGAAACCTGTTTTTATCCATTGGAGCTATATATCCATAAGCATAAAATATTATTATGTTTAATCTGGAGTATTCTAAATCGAGGCTCTCCCACGACCTTGTGTTACACATTCATACCATAGTTCATGGAAAGAATATTCATTGCATTTTTTTAGATGAAGGAGCCTCAACACATTTCATGTATTTATCCTATTGGAGAGCCATTGGCTCTCCTAACCTTAACCATTCCCAAACTACCCTTAAAGCATTTGATGGATGTGGCTTTGCACCTTACAAATGTTTACACTCTTTAGTTGTGGAAATATGAGTGAAAATCGTTTCTATTGACATAGAAGTGGTAGATATGACCTTGGACTATAATTGTTTTCTTGGTCATAGTTGGTTTTATGCGATGATTGTTGTCATTTCTTTGGTTTTTCGTCTATTACAATTCCCGCATCAAGGGAAAATTGTGGCTATTGACCAAATTAATTACTGTACACAAGATATATGTAACAACAATGATAACAATATCTCTTTCTTGGGACAATCCAATATTGAGTATGAGAGTGTGGGGGTAGGTCTCCTCAAGGATTCTTCACTCATGGGAATTTTTCCTTTTGTTAGAAAAACAAGATCGTGGAGCAATAAAATAAAATAAAAATGCAGAAATAAAACATAGAAGATACACAATATAATGGAGACACAAATATATGTGGTTCACCTAGTGTGGGCTACGTCCACCAAAAAAATTTCCAGGTCCTTCCTTTATTATTATCCAACAAATCAAGGGATACAACCTACAAAACACCCATTGTAACTTCCTCTTCTTTCTCTCACAGTCTCCTCTCTCATAATAGAATATTCACAATGATACATGGTCATAATATACTTCCCTCATAAAATAGGGTTTCCTTCTAGGGAAACAACCCTAACATAACTTATATCGTCATATCTACGAACTTATAATGAATGGTCCATATTTACTATGAAATTGCAATATACATTTACAAGGAAAATTTTCCTTCAGGGGATTCGCCCCTGAACCCTCTCCAGGGGAATTCTTGCCCCCAGACCCCCAAGCAAGGGGATGAGTCCCCTGGACCCCACAAGGGAGGAAATCCCCCCCTGCAACACCATCGCGTGGAGGCGTGTATAGTCTTCCTAGGTGTACAGTATTCATGGGGTATAAGCACAACTGAAAACAAAGACCTCTGAATCAAGAATATAATCAGGGTCCACAAGAAACAATCTCCCACTTGGAGACCAATCACAACAAATCCACCACTATTGTACTTGTCAGACTATAATCCACCTTGGACTTGGAAAATTTCTCATCTTCACCTTCATTCTTGAAGACTAACTGAAACTAAGAAGGAACTTAGTTTCTTCCTGGTTACTCCCTTTGTTAACATGTCTGTAGGATTCTAGCTAGTATGTATATTTTTCAACTTTAAATGTCCATATTCCAAGATGGATCTTATGGAATGATACCTTAGATGTATATGATTAGTATTTTAGTGGAAGGTTGAGTTCTTTGCAAGATGAATGGCACTCTCGTTGTCATAATACAACCTACTATTCTCTTGCTTCTTTCCTAATTCCTCTATAAACCTTTGTAACCAAATCATTTCTTCACTATCCTCTATAGAAACAACATACTCTACTTCTATTGTTGAAAGTGCAACAACCCTTTGTAGTTTCAAAATCAAACTTATTGTTTTTCCACCTACAATAAAAACATACCATGTGGTGCTCCTCCTGCTATCTTTATCACTTGCCATATATGAATCAACATATCCCTGTAGAACAGTGTCTAAACCTCCAAAACATAATGCATGAGTAGAAGTACCTCTCAAATACCTGAGAATCCACTTTACTGCCTCCCAATGTTCTTTATTTGGATTGTTCATATGCCTCCTCACAACTCCCACTACATGTGCAATATATGGTCTTGTGCAAACCATTGCATACATCAAGTTGCCAATTGTTGATGAATAAGGGACCCTGGACATGTATTCTATCTCCTACTATGTCTTGGGACACATTTCCTTGGTTAATTTGAAATGGCTGGACAAAGGTGTAATAACTAGTTTTGCATTCTACATTCTAAAACTCTCCAACACCTTCTCTATGTACTCACCCTGAGACAATGTCAAATTGTGATTTTTCCTATCTCTTATTATTCTCATACCAAGGATTTTCTTTGCAACACCCAAATCCTTCATCAAAAATTAATTATATAATTTCTTCTTGAGCACATTTATATCCTACATATTAGACCCTACAACAAACATTTCATCTACATACAATAGAAACATAATATAGCTTGCATTTTCTAGTTTTTTCAAATAAACACAGTGATCAGAATGACATCTAATATAACATTGTTCTATGACAAACCTTTCAAACTTCAAATACCACTGCCTTAGAGCTTGCTTTAGAACATACAATCTCTTCTTCAACCTGCATACCAAATTTTCCTTCCATTTGACCTCATACCCCTGTGGCTACTGCATATAAATCTCTTCCTCCAAATCCCCATTGAGAAAATTTGTTTTTACATCTAGTCATTCAAGATGTAAATATTCTATTGCCACAAGAATTAAAATAGTCTACTTTTATAGAACTTAGTTGATTAGTAACCGTATTAAATTCATTTAAATGATATGCAATAGACCCACCTTCTGACATCTTCATATTAAATAATCTTGTTAGCCCTTGGGTATGGAAGCAAGAGAAAATCAAGGAAGAAAAGGTCAAGCGTGAACTGCGTGGGAGACACAGTGACTATTACTGGGTCGAAGTGAGTAAAAGAGCAATAAAGATGAAGCGAAGCAAGGAAAAGCAAGCCATTGAATGAGGAGATTGGGGATGGCAGATCAACAGGGAAGATGGATCGAGGATAACTCAGCAAGTAGAAAAATCCACTGTTGGATGCTTTGGAGCACTACGCGAGAAGGACAGAAAGACAGGCTGGCAAAGCCCAGAAAATGCGGGTCAAGTTGACCTAGGGTTTTAGACACCTAGGGTTTTGGTATCTAGTGTTTTGACACTTAGGTTTCGGCCTAAGGATGTCGGTGAGCTATTGTAATGTATAAATAAGAACCTAGATGGGGAAAGGGGGTTCGTGCTAGTATTGTTGATGTTGTTATTGTTACTATTGTAAGGGACTATTGTTGTATGAGAGAGAAGTGCTAAGTGTGAGAGCCTTCTGGAATTGTAAGATCTCCAACTGGGTGCGAAGATCAGTCTTGCAGATGGGTGCACAAGAAGGGGAGAGATAGAGAAAAGAAGAAAGAAGATCTACTAAGCTAAGAGCGTAGACAAGAACTGTATGCTTCATCTTAATAAATCACAAAGCATAGTTCTATGGACGTAGACCTAGAGAGAGGGTGAACCATGTATAGCTTGTGTCGTGTGTGTGATTGATACTTTGTTCTTTGTCATTGTTATTCTATTATTTCATTGTTGTGTTAGATCAGATCTATAGCTGTGTGGAGTATATCTAGATTGATAAGTGATATATGCATGTTTTGTTGTTGTTGTATGAGATCCACTTGATATTCCCCTTGGTTGTAGACATCTCTATCCCGCAACCCCCTCATAGTTGCTTCGGGTGAGACTGCATTTGCCTCACAGGTGTTGTCGAAAGGGATAGTAGCTAGGGCTTGTTGGTGCGCTCTTGGAGTGAATCGTGGGTCTGCCCCTGTGCCAACAAATGGTTTTATTGTCGGGACAAGAATATTCTTGAGGGAATGTCAAGGTGTTTCCCATCAAATATCGAGAATCAAAATTGGATCGAGTATCAAGAGAAGGACTTCACTGAAGCCCAAAACAAGAACCCTAATCTTAGTACTGAGGATTGGCTAGGAAGATATATCTTCACCAACATTCACGAGATCTTCTTTAGAGGAATCCATCAGGAGATATATGAGTGGTTAGCTAGGTTAGCAGATACACAGTTCGAGATCAGACCTAGATCTCCTATAGTTTGGACGCTGATGCTGATCCAGAAGGTCAAGAGAGTTGATAACGTCGTATCCAGAGTAGTATATCACTGGTTCGATATCACCATTGGAGGTTACATCACTGAGTTCATTGTTGATAGAGTAGAATCATATAGCCAAGATGAGAGATACTTTTTCAAGGGACCCAAAGGAAAATTTTTACATTTTCTGAAGTTGAGAATCAAGATGCTCTTGCATGAGAATAACATCCTGAAGATACAGTAGATTGGGTGGATCTGAAAAAGCTAATGTTCAAGAATTCAAACAGCAACAACGACACAAAGGCTAGACATACGCGAAGTGGGAGAGTGTTCATAGGAGTTCATCTTGTGAATCTATTCAAGAAGAACTACGGGGACAATGGTTTCTACAGTGGAGAAGAGTCAAATCTAATGAATGAAGAGAATTCAGAACCCACTAGGTTAGAGGAAGGAAAAGCTGAAGAACCTCGCCAAGATGAGCCATAAATTTTAGGAACTGCACAAACTGTTGATGTAAGTAGTATTAATCCTCCTATTGTTTCAGCAACACTCAGTAATCAGAATAATCAAAATCACTAGAGTCCTCAGGGTACTGCTACTAGCAGTTTAACATCTACTCAGACAGGAAACCTATGTAGCTCTATGGTAGATGATATGAGGCTCCCTATATTTATGGGAGATTGATCTAAGGATCTTGATCAACACTAGTTTCTGTGTGAAGCCGTATGGAATATTAAAAATGTCACCGACGAAGCTGTTAAAATAACCCAGCTCAACACTACTCTAAGAGATCGCGCACTGAGTTGGTACATGAATCTTGTCCAAGGACTTGCACAACCTTAGCCATTGAATGAGATAAAGAACACCTTGATTGCAGAGTTCAAGAAACCCAAATAAGAGTCACAATGTATTACAGAGCTAAAAGAGATCAAGAAGAAGGTAGCCAAGCTTGTGTAGGAATTCGATCAGAGATTCAAGACCTTAACTGACCGATTAACTTTTAAGATTCCATATGAGAAGAACAAAGAATGGTTCATCACTGCTCTATTACCACACATCAGATTTCCTCTAATGGAACAGAATATTTCTTCACAGTATGAAGCGTTGGAGATCGCCATGAAGATCAAATCAGCCCCTATGGGAGAATCTAGCTCAGGTATGAGCCAGATCTTGAGTCAGCTAACTAGTTTGTCTTTACAGGTCAAGGATATGAAGAAAGACAAGGGAAAATACAAAAGAGAAGACATTTGGTGTGTCAGATGCATATCATAAGGCCATGACAAGGAGAACTATCCCCTATTTCATGAATATTTGGCCTCCGAAGTGTTGAGCTCGTTGAAGCAAGTCAACCTACCCTGGTGCGAAGTATGCAGAAATAAACATCGCCCAATTGAGTGATATTACATGAAAAAGTATGTTCAGACACCCACAAATTTGTGCTACATGTTCTGTAAGTCCATGGGGCATGATGATCAAGATTGTAGGGCTCATGACCTTATGCATGAACAATCGAGGGACATATACAAAATTCAAGGCGAAGCACAACAAGAAGGAAACACTACGCAATATAACTCTGCTGGAAGAGGAAACTTCAATCCTCATGTTGGATTCATAGGAAGAGGATGAGGAAGAGGTATGGGTTGAGGTCGAGGAGAAATCATCTGTTACAACTGCACACAACCAGGACACTTGGAAAGGGACTGTCAGAACCCTTGCACTACTTTCATCTATTGCAGCTCATTCAACCATGTTATAGAAGATTGTCCTGTGCTACTAGCTAAGCTACAGGAAAGACGAGGACCTCAGCAGAACCCACAAGTGCAATTGATATATTCTGAACCTCACAGAGAGGACCCTAGAGCCATTGTTATCACTCAAGGAGGCACTGCTACAGGAGAAGACAGAGCGACCCAAGGAAAGACTACAGAAGACTTAGGAATAAGGAAAGCTACAGAGAAGACTCAAACGTTCGATGCAAAGAAAGAAAAACAAATATTTGAGGAAGAAAGAAAATAATTCAGAGGAGACCAAGGTTCATCATCAAAGACACGGACAGAAGTAAAAGAATATGGAATGCCTCAGGAATTTGATCAATTTGCTTCGCCCAAATAAGGAAAAGAGGTAAGCAAGCTTATGGAATTTTTATGCACTTGTGTTAAGTCAATTCAGGATAAAAGTGATGTACAAGAGCTACAAGATTTAATTAGACAATATGAGATAGGAAATATATACCCCTTACTGAATAGGGCAGTGCACCAAATCGCAAAAAGGAGAAGGACAAATAAGGAATTACACTTGAATGCTAAAATAGGAGAATATGATATAGACTATGTGGTCCTCGACTTAGGGTATGAGGTCAATGTCATGACGAAGCAAACCTGGGCACTGATGGGAAAACTGAAGTTGATTTATTCCCCTATTAGGCTTAGGATGGCCAATCAGCAAGTTGTTAGCCCATTTGGACAGTTGGAGCATGTCCTTGTGGACATCGATGGAGTAAGAACGTTTACAAATTTTGAGGTAATTGAAATTATTGATGACAGTTTCCCTTACCCTTCACTGTTAGGAATTGAATGGGCCTTCAATAATTCAACTATGGTTGATTTGAAGAAAAGATGTATGACATTTGAAAGAGATGGCCTTAAGGTCATTGCACCTTTAGATCCAGATGAAGGTCAGCGATACACAGAGCCCATCAGAGAAGAAGACCACGCATATGAATTGGAAAACATATACAAACTCACAGCAAGACAACATGATTACATCAATCCTATGGTCGATGGAAACCTCATATGGCAAAGTGACAACGCCTATTCATCAGATTTAGAAGAAGCACTGGAGAACTGGCAGAACCAAATGTATGAATTATCTAAAAGGAGATGTGCTAGATTAACCAAAGAAGTTTGTTGGATCGGCACAATGGTAGGTAACTTACCTACCTTCGATGGTTTGAATCCTTTAGAAGCCTTCTTATTAGACTTTGAAGCAAGTGTACCAACACAACAAAGATTGCTGGCAATGGATGAGGCCTTGAAAGCCACACCAGCAAGATGGTGGGGGACACACAAAAGCACCATCACAAACTCGGTACAATGCCGAACTTTGATGACTGCTTGGTTCTCAGCACAAGTAGAAGGCTACAAAGTGAGGTACATAGGTCGAATCTTCCCAAAAGACCACATGCGGAGTTGCGAAGAATCCTAGAGAAATATTCCTCAAAAACAATGGGTGCACAAATTCGTTAACACGCTGGACACAACTCCTATCAACTGGTACCTTCAAGCGGAGCTGTGCCTCATCAATGCAGATTGGGAAGGTATGACTCAGATTTTTATTTGAAAGTCAATATCCTTCAGTAGATCAAGCATTACACATTGTGAGACAAAAAGTATTTGATGAGGAATCTAGCCTCCCTTTGGAACAAGAAGAGGACGAATGGATTGCGACCCTCTAGAAATTACAAAGCTATTACAACATCAATGCTGATGAAGATGATGATCCAAGGAAGGTGAACACCACATAAATAGAAGGCCAGAGGGATGTGGAAGGACCTGGAGTTGAGCTACCATTCATTGGACAACCAATCAAGATTAAAAAAATCAATATTGGGATAGAGGAGACACCGAAGCTTGCCAATGTTGGAGATTATTGAGATGTTTCTACCATTGACAAGATTACAGAGTTGTTGCACGAGTATCAAGACTTGTTTCTGACCAAGTTCATTGATATGAAGGGTATCAAACAACCTACGTGAGAGATGTAGATACCTTTAAAACCAGATGCAAAACCATTCAAATAGAGACCCTACAAATTGAACCCGAAATATAAGGAGAAAGTGAAGATTGAGCTCGACAGAATGCTGGAAGCAGGGATTATAGAACCTGTCAAGGAGTCGGAGTGGATCAGCCCTATGGTGGTGCAAGAAAAGAAAAAAGGTGAGATCAGGATCTGCATAGATCTTAGGAAGTTGAACGATGCTTGTTTGCATGACCCCTTCCCTACACCATTCACTGACGAAGTGTTAGATAATGTAGGAGGCCAGGAGGTATATTCTTTTACAGATGGATTTTCAGGATACCATCAGATCTGGATTGCCAAGGAAGATCGCAACAAGACCACATTCACAACAGAGTGGGGATCCTATCAATATACAACAATGCCATTTGGATTGAAGAATTCCCCAGCCATCTTTTCCAGAGTGGTGGTCAAAGCATTCAAAGAGTTTTTGCATAAATTTGTAGAAGCACACTTTGATGATTGGACTATGTTTAGTTTTTTGAATAATCATATTGAATGTCTAAGGTTAATGCTAGACAAATGCAGACAGTGCCAGATTGATTTGAATCTAAAAAAGTGCATATTATTCTCACCATTTGGGGTGTTATTAGGACATATTGTATGCGAGCAAGGATTGCTAGTAGACCCCTCTAAAATTGCCATCATAGTTGATTTACCGCCTCCTAGTTTAATCAAACAACTGCACACTGCACTGGGACATATAGGATATTACAAGAAATTCATCAAAGGATATGCCCCAGATTACAACACCGATGGAGAAAATTTTGAAGAAAGACTGTCAGTTTAGTTGGACAGAAGAATGCTAGAAGAGCTTTGACACACTGAAACAAAAGATGGTTACTACGCCTATTCTGGTTTTCCCAGATTGGAGCAAAGAATTTCATGTGCATGTCGATCCGTCTTCTATTTCCTTAGGAGCAGTGTTAGAACAACCTGGAGATGGGGATATCGACCATCCATTAGATTTTGCTAGCAGGAAGCTATCTATAGATGAAATTAATTGCACCACTACAAAGAGAGAATGATTAGCCATGGTGTATGCGCTAAATAAATTTCGCCACTACTTGTTGGGAGGACACCTCAAAATGTTTAATGATCACTCTATGCTGAAGTACCTAGTCAACAAGCCAGTGTTGGGGGGGAGAATATGCAGATGGCTTATGCTATTTCAAGAATACGATTTTGAAGTTGTGGTTAAGCCAGGAAGAATGAACAAAGGTCCTGACCACTTGTCGAGGTTGGAACATGGAAAAGAGCCCACTAATTCGGAGGACATACTGCCAGATGCACAATTTCTAGCCATTAGAAATATTGATGATCACTTCGCAGACATCGTCCAGTTCCTGTCAACAGGAATGGAACCTAGTGACTGTACAATTCCCTAGAAGAAACAACTAGTGGTGTGCACTGCATACTTTTCACTTATAGCTAGACAACTATACAATATGGGACCTGATGAAATATTAAGGAGGTGTGTTATGGAGGTAGAGCGACCATTGATCCTTGAAGAAGCTGATGAAGGCATCGCAGGAGGACATTACGTAGGGAAAGCGACTGTGCAGAAGGTTCTGAGAGTTGGCCTTTGGTA
>SNQJ01S0015674.1:24885-44288 GCA_010110895.2 Picea sitchensis | reverse complement strand
GTGGCAACTTATCTCTGAGAAGAGATGTGACGGCTACTCGCATTCGCAAGAAGATGGTTACAATGAGGGTTTGAAGGCCCTTTTACAATAAGAAAGAATTCGAAAAGTCCTAGACATCCAAAAACCTAACCCTAGGAGATAAAGCGTCAAAAGTCATGTGGGCCCCGTTTGGGTAAGTTAGTACATCAACTTCCCGGGGTCGTAACTTTTGCATGCGATCTTCGTTTTAGGTGTATGATAGCTCGTTGGAAAGGTATCGTCGAGGAGATTTATTTTGGGGGCTCAATAATTCCTTCAACTATCATTGAGAACCTCAATCTCAAAAAATCTTCATTTAGTCCCTCAAAATGGCCCCGAAAGTTAAAACCTGCTAAAAATAGTAAATTGTCAAAATTGCCAGAAAGTTGTTTTGAGCCAGTTGGAAAAGGTGGGTGGCCACCGATATCCACCTGGATCAATCCTCACTCATTAGGAAGCAATGGTCTCCATTGCGTTGAGTTCCTGGGGGAGAAGGAAAAGCGTTTGTTGAATCTGCATCTTGGTGAGCTGCTTGTCTTGTTGGAGACGTCGCATTGCTCAGTTTGTGGAAGTCTATCATGAACCCGTTGAGGTTGAGGCTGTTCAACAAGTCAGGCTACGTGAGAGGATATTGTGCAGAAGGAATCTTTGCATTTTGTTGCGGCCTTGTCGACCTGCTTCTGTAGGATAGAAGGTGCTTGGGGCGAGGATGTAGTGGTTGCAGGGTCCTGTTCTCCTTTTGAATAGATTGTGAAGAAGCTAAATTTTGTAGTATGATATACTACTTTGCGACACTTTTTAGGTGGAATAGTAGTGGGAAATACCTCTGGTATTCTGTAGAGATAACCCCCCAAAGTGACAATAACACTACGAGGTCGAGACTCATAAATAGCATGGCGCTTCCACATATATGGTTGGCCCAAGAGAACATCACAGACATCCAGTGGGGCAACATCACATCATACCTCATCCTTGAAGGGTTGGATGCCATATGACAATCGACACTACTGGCTGACATGAAGATCTCGTCCTTGGCGAAGCCACCTGATGTTGTAAGGCTGCGGGTGTGGTATTGTCGACAATCCCAACTGTTTGACAACCTCTACTGAGATGAGGTTCTTATAGCTTCTACTATCAACAATAAAATTCAGCGGGGTCCCCTTCACCCACATCTGTGAATGAAAAAGGTGCTCCCCCTCTTTAGTATTTGTTGGTTCTTCTGGTTGAATTGCTGCAGTTGCGACAATAGCAGTGGGGTCTGCATCAATGATCTGTCCTTTACTGATATTTTCAGAATCAGATTATGAATTAGGGTTCGGCTCCTTGTCTTTGATCTCGGCCACCAATGACTGTTTTGAGTGACATTCATTGGTGTTGTGCCAGATGCTTTTGTGGAAATCGCACCATTTTCTGGTGTCCTTCTTTGTCTTCCCGTGACCCTTCTTTTCCTGTGTCTTGGATTGGTTTTCGGGAGACTGTTTGTTAGGGTTTTCTTTGTCATACTTTGGCTGTTGCAGATTTGTAGACCCGAACTCCCATTTGTTCTGATGCTTAAATTTCTGCTTGATTTTAACAACATATCGATAGGCAGCACCGAGTGATGAGATGTCCAGAAAATCCATTTCAGTTTGGATGTATATGTGTAGAGCCCCACGGTATTTCAGAACCAAAAGTAACTTGGAGTCTTTGATACCCATCTTGTTGCACAAGGTATGGAAGGTATTGGTGAACTATGGAATTGCTTGGCCCCTCTCTTGCCGTAGTGTGGTCCATCTCATGTACTGGTCCTCATAGTTTCCAACAGGGTAATACTGTTCCTTTACCGCATCCACAAAAAAATCCCAAGTGGGATCGGCCCCATATATTCCAAACTCCTCTGTGGAACTTTTCTCCCAGTAAGTTTCCCACCAATGTTTGACATGAGTGAGAGCTTTAAGGAGTGCAAAGGTGATCTTTTCTTTGTCAGAAAAATTGTGAACAAAGAAATAACCTTCTAGCAGAGTTAACCATTTTTCTAGGGCTTCTGCATCTATCTGTCCTTCAAATACAAGAATATCAAAATTAACTTGTACCTTGAAAGGCAAGGTGCCTCCAAAGTGGCCACTTGATGAAGATGCACCTGTTTCTATCGGCAGGAGTTGAAGGATGTGGGAAAAATTCTCCATCATTTCATCCCTCTGTCGCGTGAGAGCTTGCTCAAGCAACAGACTGATAGGATCGTCTGCTCCGTCATTTTTCTTTTCTTCCACCACTGAGGGTTTCTTGGGTGTGCGTGAGCGATTGTCCTCAAGAGAGACAAGCTTGAGAGCCAACTTGCTATACTCGGACCTCGTCGGGGACATGCACTGAAAAAATGATTAAGAACAACCTGCTCTGATACCACCGATCTGGATTATTTTCAACATGAAATGAGAGCGGAGATATAATAAAGAAATGCATAGATATATCGTAGATATTCAATAATATAACAGAAATGTATGCAACCATAAACACAGATATACAGTAATACACGATTTCTATTAATGAAAGAAATGTACAGAGACTATAAAAGACAGAGTAAAAGACTCGCTAGAATGGTGGCAGCTTATCTCTGAGAAGAGATGTGATGGCTACTCGCATTCGCAAGAAGATGGTTACAATGAGGCTTTAAAGGCCCTTTTACAATAAGAAATAATTCCAAAAGTCCTAGACATCCAAAAACCTAACCCTAGGAGATGAAGCACCAAAAGTCATGTGGGCCCTGTTTGGGTAAGTTAGTACATCAACTTCCCGGGGTCGTAACTTTTGCATACGATCTCCATTTTAGGCGTATGATAGCTCGTTGGAAAGGTATCATTGAGGAGATTCATTTTGGGGGCTCAATAATGCCTTCAACTATCATTGAGAACCTTTATCTTGAGAAACCTTCATTTAGGCCCTCAAAATGGCCCCGAAAGTTAAAACCTACAAATAGTAAACTGTCAAAATTGCCAGAAAGCTGTTTTGAGCCAGTTGAAAAAGGTGGGTGGCCACTGATATCCACCTGGATCATAATATCCATAGTTAGTGCTTCCATGGATCCACAATGTATTGGTCGACATCCATGCTTTGATTCAGTTTATACCGAGCATGGGAATGCCTACCTTGGGGATGAATCATTTATATATTGTTCGATGTTTGTTTACAGCTTCCATCCAACTCTGTTATTCTAGCACCCTTTGACCACATGTTTTTTTAAATTGTTTAGGCCATAGATATTTCTTCTCACCTCACAATTTATGGGGCATGTATTACACACCGAATTCCCACACTACTAAGTGGCACAATTATCTATCTCATTCTACTAAATGTCTCACTTATGTATCACTTATGTATTGAATTCTACTAAGTGTGTATTTCCACATGCCTAAGTGTCATACTTGTGTATTGTATTCTACTAAGTGTCGTACTTGAATTTTTCAATTTTATAATCATGTGAAAGTATTGTTCATGTTACCTAAATAATTTGGGGAAGAAAAACCATCATAGTATGGTCGAAACAATCCCTTTTACCTTGATATTTTGACCATGTTTGAATGTCAATTCTTCCCTACCCATGTATAGGGAGTGTTGAACTCTTTTCAACACTCCTTTATCAACTATAAGGGAGTGTTGTCAACACCCTATGCTCAATTTTGGGGGAGGGTTGAAGTGGTTAGGGGAGGTTATAACTATCCCACCTTATTATAAGGGTCAATTCTTAGAGTTGGGGTTAGTTTGGGTCAAGGATTCGAGTCATATCTCATGGATCCATATTAGGAAAACTCAATATCTAAGATAAGACAAATCCCAACTTATGGAGCTAAATCCTCAACCATTTCCCAAAATACTCCATGGTGGTTAAGCATCGAACTCCTATATAATTACCTTATTCATGGGTGAAAGGGGGGAAGAAGGGTTTTCAGAGTGTCAAACCTTTGATCTTATGAGGAGGTAGTACATAGAATCATACCTATTGTATGGTAATGCACGAAGGGGATGGAAAAATGAGAGATTGGAGGAATTTCTACAACATCATCAGTGAGGTTGTAAATATTTCATTTTTTTCCACTTTTAATATATAAATTGGCCTATTTCTCTTAATATCTACATTGTTCATTTTATGAATGTTTATCTTTGTCTTGTTTAAGTCCAACATAGATAAATCTACTTTTTTTTAACGATATATAATAGTAGAAGAGGACACCACAGCCTATCATATTTAATGTTGTTGAAATTTGAATTTTATGCCCTTATGTTATCACGTGGGTCGTTAAAAGTTGTTAGTAACTTTTTACCCATCATTACATCTCTTCTTGTCATAGTCACTTGAATATTAAAAAATTTCCACTTTGCTTACACCTCATATTTTGTAGCTAATATGGGCTTCCACCAATCAACTAGAGAAAATAATCACCATAGTTGAGCACAACAATCAATAGATCACACAACACACAACACCATTGCAAGAGGTTGTTCATACCACTATTGAAATTGTGACACTTAAGAAGATCTTACAGGTAGACATTGAGTCCATTGTTGAGGATGTGTCTAAAAAATTTATATAGGTATGGCCTACTCTTCAATATATGGCCCCTGATCTCCTAGAGGATGTTAATCTAGTTACACCAGTGGATAGGGTCATCCTTGTAGAAGATGCATGGATGAAATTGGCCAACAAAACTAAATATCTCTAGCACTAGTTCGATTCCATATGGATTAAGGAAAATGAGTAGCCTGAAGAGATCCTACATAAGATCAAACATACATTCAAAGAGGAAACAAAGGTTGAGTCTTCCCTTCATATTAGGATGAAGGAGTGTCATTGACTCTTCAATATGGTCACTAACTAGGTTGGCTTTTTGGATCAATGCAATAATCCTATCAAAGAGTTGCACACGAGGATTAAATAGATGCATACAAAATCTTGGGCCATTGCTGACCCTACAGAGAAATCAACTAAACTCATTGAGATCCAATATTAGGATGACCTCTTGGATGAGATGGATGAAGTTAACATAGCTACAAAGAAAACACTCCAGTAGTTCAGTCCTACAATTCAAGAAGAGCACATTTCGATTTAGCAACTAGACTCTCTTTCTGAAACAGAGTGGAATTCTCTATTGGTTGCCAAGCGTGAGGTACCTAATGTCAAAACCACACAGGAATTTGTTGCAGATTCCTCGATTTTGGAGAGGAAATGGAAATATAATGTTGAGAAATACGATAGTTTTTTACAACAATAAGTGGAGGTTGTACCATATTTGGGCCCTCCATTTGAGGGAGAGCATAGCAACGAGGCAAACAATTGACTCAGAATGCATCAAATATTGTGGTCAGGGCCTGTCGGGCCTTCCATTTTAAAGAATCTATTTTGTGGAAGTCATAGAGTTTTGTGGAACAATATAGTACACCAACAATGGATCCATGTAGAGAAAATATATGCACCATCATTCCATCAAGAAAAATAGTCATGAGTTAGCTAGAAAAAGCAACAAAAAGAGACAAAATCTTCAAGTACACGCCAGAAGGAAATGGAATCAATAAATCACAACGACGAAATCAATAAATCACAACGACGATTCAATAAGTAAAGAAATTTTCATGGAAAATATATAAAGAATAGAGCCATGTAAAGAGTTGGGGTTCCAAGTTTTTCATTAGTTTTGATATTGTTGGTTGGTTGTTGGTTGTTGTTGTTGTTTAGGTTTTGTGTTGTTTTTCTAAGTGCTAATAATTATCGATCCATTCTCCTATTATGTCAATGAGCTTCCGCATTCCTGTTTGTTGTGATAAGCCACTTTAAAGGAGATTTGGGCATAAATTACAATTCAGAAAAAGGTTGAGAGTTGAGATCGGGTATCTCATTATCGATTATATTGTATAAGTATTAATATGAAGAACAACTCTGTGTATGACCGTCTAGGATATGAATATATGATGGATTATTCAGATACTCAAAATTTTTCAACATGTGGATGAATGCATGGTATCTTTATTGTGTAATATGTCCTATTGTGTGTATTCACTAATTGTGTTACTGTTTCAAAAAATTGTGTATTGTATGTGTTTCCTTTAACATTGTGCAACACAGACTGTTCACCATCTTTACCAGTTTAAGACTTATGATTCTATAATATCTTTGCATTTAAGTATGGAACTGTACTATGATGTGGTGTCCTATGTAATTCACTTTATCACACAAAGTCTCGACTGCACTTCGGGTGAGACTCCTTCCCTTGCTAAAAAGTTGAATATTCTAGAACTACTAGAGTACAGTGGTACCTTTATTGGTAACCTCCGAGAACCTCGGTCTCTGATCTTGCACCAACATTGGGTATTCGATCATTAATATAATGGGACAATGTGACACGTCAAGGGTTCTTCTTCAACCATTTACACTTTGAACAACCAAATACCATTGGCATGTCATAAAAGAGATCCAATTCATAGTGTAACACCATTGATCCAGGATAGAGATTACTCGAAGATGGCATGTTACAATTGGTAGGGTAAAGCAACTGTCCATTTTCATCAAAAAAATGATTTCAATATCTTTCTCCTGATACAAGATCCTGACATTTTTTTCACTAGTGGAATATCTTGTGCATTTGAACTCGATCCTGATTTATGATCCTAAAACATTCAATGAATAATTATTCAAATGAACGTGCATAAATGACATAAAATAAATTAGATAAATGAATTATAAATAAAATATAGACCTCAAATGGTGTGGGAGACATTTATAAACTTTCAACGATATGGAATGATTTGGAGTCTGATGTATTTGCTATTTGATATCATAACTTTCTTTTCCCTTCATTTAATCCAAACCATCATCAATATGTGCATGAAATTGGTATGAAACTTTATTGGTGCTTTTAGATATTTTTTTACTCACTAGTGCGCTACAATATGAAATGCGTTGAACGATGACCTTCGTTAGAACCTCTACAAAAAAAAGCATTTGTAAATTTTAATTGCAGAGGTTTACATTTCTATTTTGTTGCTAAAATTGGCATCAATGCATTTTTGACATATATATGCATCGAGACACATTAATCTGTGTGGCGCACTGATTTAATGACATTTTTTTTTTTTAAATATATATTTTACTAAGTGTTTTTACATGTAAAGTGTATTGGTATGCTTTGTAGTGTACCGGTACACTATATATAACGAATAAACACAACGGAAAAACAAAGGAAATTTCATTTTTGAAATGTATTTGTTAATAAATTAAAACACTATGCATTATTTCATTTTTCGGTAGAATTTAGAGGGAACATTTGTGGAAGAGATGTTTACCACCAAAGGCTTTGGAATGGGTATAGATTTTTGAAGAGACAAATTTGGAAGGGATCCGTAGAGCACATGCAAATCTACAAAAAAGAAATTTCAAGTATGTGATTTCATTCTACTAATCACATAAAATTTATCTTTGTTACTAATTGATTATTTATCTTTGTTTACTTTCAATAAACATAATTTTTTTTATAAAATTTTCGTAGCATGGTAAGTTTTATTGATTTTTGTTTCTTCTGAATTATTTTATTTCAGTAATTTTAGTGTTAATTTCTGGGCATCGGATGCACATGTTGGACATGATGTTATGGTGTTGGCATTGATGTCAAAGAGGGCCAAAATGTTCAATGCCGGACATGGTATTATGGTATGGTCATTATCAAGAAGATCAAATATGTCTGTGAGATACTAAACCTTAGGAGAGATAACGTAGTAGGTTAATCAAGAGACATAGCGTGAGAAATAGACGAGTCCCTCATATTACCAGATAATCTCTAAGGTGGATGAATGCAAAAAAAGAATAGGAGAGAAGGTGCGATTGAGTGAATTCGAAACCAACTTTTGAAATTAAGTAAATCTATGCAAAGGATTGTGCAGTATTCATGATTGTTCCCTTTTTGAATTTCAGGAGTAATCACAACCATTGAATCAAGGAGGAGTCTTGTTCATTGATGTAGTTTTCAGGACAATTCAGGAATGCCAGATTGAGGGGAAGTCATAGGTTGGGAAGAATTAGATCTCAACTAAAAGATCTCAAGAAGGAGATTTAGATGGTTTCCCAACCGCTGGATAAAGATTTGATCTGGAATGTAGAGTCGACAGATTTGATGGAGAAAATTCAAGTGAGCTCTCAACCGTTAGTTCAGTTCAGGATCTATCCTAATTATCAAATAAGGCCAAGTGTAAGGATAGCATAAGTTTTGGGACATCATAACTTCGCCAATTCAGTGAATGTTGGCACAGGGGTAGACCCAGGGTTCACTCCAAGAGCGCACCAACAAGCCCTAGCTACTGGCCCTTTTGGCAACACCTGTGAAGCAGATGCAGTCTCACCTGAAGTAGCTATGAGGGGGTTGTAGGACAGAGATGTCTACAACTATGGGAATATCAAGTGGATCTACTATAAAATAACTCTACATGTATATGTCACTTATTCAGCTAGATCTACTCCACACACTATAGATCTGATCTACTACAACAATACAAATAATGATATGACAATAACAATATCAAAGTAGCACTCACACATTCGACACAAGATGAAAATAGTTCACCCTCTCCCTAGGGCTACATCCACAGAACTGTGCTTATGATTTATTAAGGCAAAGCATACAATTCTTATCTATGCTCTCAGCTAGTAGATCTTCTTTCTTCTCTCTCTTTCTCTTCCCTTCCTGTGCACCCAGCTACAGGACTCGACCTTCGCACACAGATGAAGATCTCACAATACAATCCTCTCTCTCCACAATAGAGCTATAACAACAATATCATACCAATACTCAATAAACAACCCGACCCAGGTCCTCTTGACCTTTATTTATACATTACAATCCCTCACTGACAGTCTTAGGTCAAAACCTAGGTGCCAAAACCCTATATACCAGAACCCTAGGTGTCTAAAACCCTAGGTCAACTTGACCCGCTTTTTTCGAGCTTCGCCAACCTGTCTTTCCTTCATTGCACAGTGCTCCAAAGAATCTAATGATGACTTTGTCTGCTTACTGAGTTGTCCATGATCCTTCTTCCTTGTTGATCTATCATCCCTAATCTCCTCATCCAACGGCTTTCTTTCCCACACTTCGCTCTATCTTTTCTACTCTTTTGCTCACTTCGACTCAGTGATAGTTACTATGTCTCCCGTGAAGCTCACTTTTTACCTTTCCTTCATTTTTATTCACTTCCTTCCATAACCAATGGCCAACAGGCCCCTAACACTCACCTGTGACTCATCCTGAGGTACTTCAGATCTGATCCTCTTATTTTACTTCGACTTTGGACAGCGCAGTGCAACCCTTGCTTCTTGATTTATGCCTCCTTTCCATCCTTGTGCAGAATGTCTTTTCTGTGTCTGGTACCCAACTTCAACTACACCTGGTACCTGGATGCTTTTCCTCATGCTTTTATTGAGATTTGTGAGGCAGTTGGTTGTCATAATACAACTTCAGCCAACTCCCATTCACCAATCCTTCTTTCCACTCTCCCTTTAATGTTTTCAGTTGTGCAACTCCTCCTTCTGTGACATAGAAAACTTCATATGGCCCAAGCCAATGTGTTCTAAACTTCCCAGGGTGTTTTATAAACTTACTGTCATACACTAGTTCTAGATCACCTTGCTTGAAGGCCTTCTTCTTGATGTGCCTGTCATGATAGGCCTTTTCTCGTTCCTTCTGAACTTGCTGATGGAATCCTGCAATGAATCTATCTTCTTCCAGTTCAACCAATTGTGCAATACTCTCCTAAACAGTGCCAGAATCATCCATGTCTGTAAATGCAACAATTCTTAAGCTTGGTACCAAGTATTCCATCGGGAAAACAACTTCAAGACCATAAACCAACTTGAAAGGGGTCTGCATTGTTAATTTCTTGCAAGTGGTTCTATAAGCCCATAGTACTGTTGGTACTCTTAAATCCTAGTCATCCCTATTCACATTGCAAATCTTTGTCAATGTTGTCTCCAAGATCTTGTTGAATGCTTCAACTGTCCCATTTTCTTGTGGATGGTAAGGTGTACTCTTCTGATGGTGGACTACAAATTCTTCAGTCAGGGCTTCAACTATCTTATTGAAGAAGTGTGTACCTTGATCACTCATAAGGATCTTAGGGCATCCAAACTTGGTTATTATGTCATCAAATATAAAATGCGCAGCTGTAGTTGCACTACAGTCCTTGACTGCTCTAGCTTCGGCCCATCTAGTTAAGTATTCGATCGCAGTGATGATGTACCTTGCTCCTGTGCACTTCCCTGGTGGGTTTATATGTCCTACGAAGTCAATGGCCCACTTCTCAAATGATTTCAGGGTCAACTATGGTGCCAATGGCATTTCGTCTCTTCTGGATGGTTTCCCAACTCGTTGGAATACATCGCAGGATCTGGCACATTCTTTAGCATCTCTGTGTAAGGTAGGCCACCATAGGCCAACTCGCAGAACCTTCTGCGCAGTTTCTTTCCTTTCGTAATGTCCTCCTGCGATGCCTTCATGAGATTCTACGGGGATCAGTGGTCGCTCTGTCTCCATAATACACCTCCTTAATATTTCACCTGGTCCCATTTTGTGAAATTGTCCAACTATAAGTGAAAATTCTACAGCACGCACCACTAGTTGTTTCTTTTGAGGAATTGTATAGTCACTTGGAGACATTCATGTTGACAGGAACTAGACTATGTCTACGAAGTGGTCATCAATTTTTCTAATGGTAAGCAGTTGTGCATCCGGTAATGTATCCTCCAAACTGGTGGGTTCTTCACCATGTTCCAACCTTCATAAGTGGTCTGGGCCCTTGTTCATTCTTCCTAGCTTAACTATGATCTCAAAATCATATTCTTGAAACATCAGAAGCCATTTTCATATTCACCCCCCCAGCATTGGCTTGTTGACTAGGTACTTCAACGCGAAGTGATCAGTAAACATTTTAAAGTGTCCTCCCAACAAGTAGTGGAAGAATGTTTGCAGTGCATACACCATAGCTAGTCCCTCTCTCTCTATAGTGGTGTAATTAACTTCGTATGTGGATAGCTTCCTACTGGAAAATGATAATGTATGATCAATGCCCCCTTCTCTAGGTTGTGCCAGTACTGCTCCTAAGGCAATAGAAGATGCATTGACATGCACATGGAATTATTTTCTCCAATCTAGAAAAACCAGAATGGGCGATGTAACCATCTTCTATTTCAGTGTGTCGAAGCTCTGCTGACATTCATCTGTCCACTCATACTGGCAGTCCTTATTTAGCATCTTCTCCATTGGTGTTGTAATTTGGGCATATCCTTTGATAAATTTCTTGTAATATCCAATATGGCCCAGTGTAGTGTGCAGTTGTTTGACTGAAGTAGAAGGTGGCAAATCAGGTGGTAAATCAACTATAATTTCAATTTTAGATGGGTCAACAAACAATCCCTTCTTGCATACAATATGTCCTAATAGCACTCCAAATGGTGAGAAGAAAATGCATTTCTTCAGGTTCAAAGCAATTTGACACTGGCTGCATTTGTCCAACATTAGCCTTAGACATTCAATATGTTTTTTCAACAAACTAAAAATAGTCCAGCCATCAAAGTATGCTTCTAAAAATTTATGAAAAAAGTCTTTGAATGCTTCGACCACCACCCTGGAAAAGATGGCTGGGGCATTCTTCAATCCAAATGGCATTACTGTATATTGGTAGGATCCCCACTTTGTGGAAAATGCAGTCTTATGATGGTCCTCCTTGGCAATGCGGATTTGATGGCATCCCGAAAAACCATCTGTGAAAAAATATACTTCCTAGCCTCCCACGTTATCCAACACTTCGTCTGTGAATGGTGTAGGAAAAGGGTCATGCAAAAAATCATTATTCATCTGCCTGAGATCTATGCAGATCCTTATCTCACCTGTCTTATTGTCTTGCACCACCATAGGGTTGATCAATTTTGACTCTTCGACAGGTTCAATAATCCCTGCTTCTAGCATTCTGTCGAGCTCGATATTCACTTTTTCCTTGTATTTCGGGTTCAACCTATAAGGTCTTTACTTTACTAGCTTCGCATCTGGTTTCAAAGGTATTCTCATCTCACCCATAATCCCTTTGATTTCCTTCATATCAGTGAATTTGGTTGGGAACAAGTCCTGATATTCGTGCAATAACTCTGTAATCTTGTCAATGGTAGCGACATCCCAATAATCTCCAACATTGGCAAGCTTTGGTGTTTCCTTTGTCCCAATATTGAATTTCTTTATTTTGATTGGTTGTCCTATGAATGGAAGCTCAACTCCTGGTCCTTCTACATATATGTGGCATTCCATCTCAGTGATGTTTACCTTCCTCAGATCATCATCTTCATCGGCATTAATATTGTAAAATCCTTGCAATTTCTGGAATGGCGTTGTCCATTCATCCTCTTGTTACTCCAAAGGGGGGACAGATGCCTCATTAAATACTTTATGTCTCACAATATATAATTCTTGGTCTACTGAAGGAAATTCACTTTCAAACAAAAAGGTGGTTACAAAATTTTGGATCATACCTTCCCAATCTGAAGTGACGAGGCGCAGCTCCACTTGAAGGTACCGGTTGAGAGGGATCGTGTCCAGTGTGTTAATGAATCTGTGCACCCATTGTTCTCGAGGAATGTCACTCTAGGCCTCTTCGTGGCTTCACACATGGTCCTTTGGGAAACTTCGACCTGTGTACCTCACTTTGCAGCTTACTACTTGTGTTGAGAACCGCACTGTCATCAAAGTTCGACATTGTGTCCAGTCTATGATGTTTCCTTTGTGCATCCCCCACCATCTTGCTGGTGTGGCTTTCATGGCCTCATCCATTGCCAACATCCTCTGTTGTGTTGGTACACTTGTCTCAAACTCTAATAGGAATTTTTCTAAAGGGTTCAGCCCATCAAATGTGGGTACTCACTATTGTGTTGATCCAACGAACCTCTCTAGTTAGTCTAGCACATCTTCTGGTAGAGACTTCATACATCTAGTTCTGCCAGTTCTCCAATGCTTCTTCTAAGTTTGATGAAAATGCATTATCGCTTCGCCAACTCAGATTCCCATTTTCTATAGGATTGATATATTCTTATTGTATGGCTGTTAGTTTGTAGATGTTTTCCAGCTCGTATGTGTGGTCTTCTTCTCTGATAGGCTCTGTGTATCGAGGACCCTCATTTGGATCTAAAGGTGCAATGACCCTAAGGCCATCTCTTTCAAATGTAATACACCTCTTCTTTATATCAACAACAATAGAATTATTGAAGGCCCAATCAATTCCTAATAATGCAGGGTAAGGGTAGCTGTCATCAACAATTTCAATTACCTCAAAGTCAGCAAAGGTTCTAACTCCATCGATTTCCATAGGGACATGGTCCAATCATCTGAATGGGCTAACAACCTGCTGGTTAGCCATGCAAAGCCTAACAGGGGAGTATATTAGCTAGGGTTTTCCCATCAGTGCCCAGGTTTGCTTCATCATGACATTGACCTCTGACCCTAAGTCGAGGACCACATAGTCTATATCATATTCTCCTATTTGAGCATTCAGGTGTAATTCTTTATTTTCCTTCTCCTTTTCCCAATTTGGTGCACTGCCCTATTTAGTAAGGAATCTATATTTCCTAGCACATACTTCCTAATTAAGTTTTGTAGTTCTTGTACAATGCTTTTATCTTGAATCAACTTAACACAAGTGCACAAGAATTCCATGAGTTTTCTTACCTCTTTTCCTTCTGTTGGTGACGCAGACTGATCAAACGCCTAAGGCATGCCATATTCTTTGATTTCTGGTTTTTTATTTGATGAAGAGCCTTGATCTCCTTTGAACTATGTTCTTACCTCCTCAAATATCTGTCTTTCTTTCTTAGCATCGAACATTGGGGTCTTCTTTGTAGCTTTCCTGACTCCGTGGTCATCTGCAATCTTTCCTTGGGTTTCTCTGTCTTCTTCTGTAGCAGAGCCTACTCAAGTGATAACAACAACTCCAGGGTCTGCTCCGCGAGGTTCATCATATATCATTTGTACTTGAGGGTTCTGCTGAGGTCCTCGTCTCTCCTAAAGCTTGGTTAGCAACACAAGGCAATCCTCAATGACATGCTCAAAGGAATTGAAATAATTGCAGGTTGTGCAAGGGTTTCGTTAGTCCCTCACTAATTGTACTAGTTGTGCCTAGTTGTAATAGATTATTTGTCCTTGGCCTCGACCCATACCTCCTCCTCCTCCTCCTCCTCCTCTATATCCACCGCAAGGATTGAAATTTCCTCTCCCTGGAGAGTTGTATTGTGGAGTGTTTCCTTCTTGATATACTTCACCTTGGATCTTGTATATGTCTCTTTATCTTTCATGCATTAGGTCAAAGGACATACAATCTCTATCATCGTGCACTACGGAATTACACAATGTGCATTACAAGTTTGTGGGTGTCTGAACATACTTCTGCATATAGTAGCACTCACCAGGGTGATGTCAGTTTCTGCATACTTCGCACCAGGGCAGGTTAACTTGCTTCAAGGGGCTTGGCGCTCCCAAGGCCAAATATTCATGAAATAGGGGACAATGTTCTTTATCATGACCTTCGGATCTGCATCTTACACACCAGATATCTTCTCTTTTGTCCTTCTTCATATCCTTGACCTGTAGAGATAAACTAGTTAGCTGGCTCAAGATCTGATTCATGCCTAAGCTACATTCTCCCATAGGTGTTGATTCAAGCTTCATGGAGACCTCCAAAGCTTCTACCTATGATGAAATCTTCTGCTGCATCAGGGGAAATCTGATGTGTGGTAAAAGGGCAGCGATGAACCATTCTTTATTCTGCTCATCTAGGATCTTAAAAGTCAATCAACTTGTTAGGGTCTTGAATCTCTGATTGAACTCCCAAACAGGTTCGGCTACCTTCTGCTTGATCTCCTTAAGCTCAGTAATACATTGTGACTCTGACTTAGGTTTTTTAAACTCTGAAACCGACGCGTTCTTGATCTCATTTAGTGGCTTAGGCTGTGCAAGTCCTTAGATAAGCTTCATGTACTAGATGAGAGCGTGATCCCTCAAGTTAGTGCTAAACTGGTTTCTTATAACATCTTCATTGGTAATATTTTTAATGTTCCATACGGCCTTGCACAGGAACCAGTGCTGATCAACATCTTTAGATCCATCTCCTTTAAAGATAGGGAGCCTCATCTCGTCTACCATAGAGCTGCCTAGGTTTCCTGTCTAAGTAGATACTGAACTACTAATAATAATAGTCTGTGGACTCTAGTGATTCAGAATATTCTGATTAATTAGTGTTTCTGAAATAACAGAAGGATTGATATTACTTACTTCAGTGGTCTGCGCAGTTCTTGATGTTTCTGGTCCATTCTGGTAAAGTTCTTCAGCTTCCTGTTCCTCTGCTCTAGTGGGTTCTAAATGTTCTTCGTCTATCAAATCTGCCTCTTCTCCACTGTAGAAACCCTCGTCTTCGTAGTTTTGTTTGAACAGGTTCTCAAGGTGAACCCCTCAAAATACTCTCCCACTGCACGTATGTCCCACTTCTGTGTCGCTATCGCTGTCTGAATTCTTGAACATTAGCCTTTTCAGATCCAACCAATCTAATTTATTTTCAAGACATTCTTTTCATGATTCTTAACTTTAGAAATTGTAAACATTTTCCATGGGGTCCTTTGAAGAAGTATCTCTTGGCCTGGCTATATGATTTTGTTCTGTCAACAAAAATTTTTGTGATATACCCTCCAATGGTACTATCGAACCAGTGATCTACAGCCCTTGATACAATGTTGTCGACTCTCTTAACCTTATTAATAAAATCTGTCGTCCAGACCACATGAGGTCTATTTCTAATCTTGAGTTGGGTATCGAATAACCTAGCTAATCACTTGTATAGCTCTTTATGGATTCCTCCAAAGAAGATCTCGTGAATATCAGTGAAGATGTGTCTCTGTATCCAACCTTCAGTACTCAGCTTAGGGTTCTTATTTTGGGATTCATCGAAGTCCTTCTCTTGATCCTCTATCCACTTCTGAATCTCTATCTTCGATGGGAACCACCTTCACATTCCCTTACACAGATTCCCATCCTGGCAACGGAACCATTTGTTGGCATAGGGGCAGACCCAAGGTTCACTCCAAGAGTGCACAAACTAGCCCTAGCTACTGGCCCTTTTGGCAGCACCTATGAAGCAGATGCAGTCTCACCCGAGGCAACTATGAGGGGGTTGCAGGACAGAGATGTCTACAACCAGGGGAATATCAAGTGGATCTACTCTAAAATAACTCTACATGTATATGTCACTTATTCAACTAGATCTACTCCACACACTATAGATCTGATATACTACAGAAATACAAATAACAGTATGACAATAACAAGATCAAAGCAGCACTCACACATTCGACACGAGATGTATGTGGTTCACCCTCTCCCTAGGGCTACGTCCATAGAACTGTGCTTATGATTTCTTAAGGTAAAGCATATAGTTCTTATCTGCGCTCTCAGCTAGCAGATCTTATTTCTTCTCTCTCTTTCTCTTCCCTTCCTGTGCACCCAGCTGTAGGACTCGACCTTCGTACACAGCTGAACATATCACAATATAATCCTCTCTCTCCACAATAGAGCTATAACAACAATGTCATACCAATACTAAATGACCAACCTAACCCAGGTCCTCTTGATCTTTATTTGTACATTACAATCCCTCACCGATAGCCTTAGGTCAAAACCTAGGTGCCAAAACCCTAGATACCAAAACCCTAGGTGTCTAAAACCCTAGGTCAACTTGACCCACTTTTTTCGAGCTTCGCCAGCCTGTCTTTCCTTCGTCATCGTGTGGTACTCCAAAGCATCCAATGACAACTTTGTCTTCTTGTTGAGTTGTCCACGATCCTTCTTCCTTGTTGATCTGTCATCCCTGATCTCCTCGTCCAATGACTTGCTTTCCCGCACTTCGCTCCATCTTTCCTGCTCTTTTGCTCACTTCGACTCAATGAGAGTTACTGTGTCACCTGCGAAGCTCACTTTTTTCATTTCCTTGTTTGAGCTTCCTTCCATAACCAAGGGCCAATAGTGAACGTTGGAGATAAGGCAGAGGCACAAAATCACGAAGTCATGAAGTCACAACATCCTGCCAAACGTTAGATCGAGGAGGGACTTCAGATGAATTATCGACCATCCGTTTGAGTTTAGGGGAAGGAAAATTTAAGCAGCAAATATCCTGGAGTCATGGATTAACTGAACCCATTTCAACCATTGATCTGGAGTGAAATATTGGAACTGTCAGTTTGCAGTAAAGGAAAGGAGATGGTCAACTATGACATTTACCACTTCAGCAAAAGGGGTCTAAAACATGTAAGTTCACCTAAAGGATGAAGCCCCAAATTCCTAAAGTGAATGAGGGCCATAAGATATAGGCAATGCATGGTGACCGTTGGATGAGGATAGGAAGGTCCAATGGTGGTCAACTTTGATGCTGACCACTTTAGTAAAGAGGGGTGTAAAACGTGTAAGTTCACCCAAAGGTTGGAGCCCCGAAGTCCCGAAGTGAATGAGGGTCGTTGGATCAAGAATTTAGGGGAAAACTAGACTATCTGATATAGAGTAATGATCCAAAGGGGATAGACATATGACACTTCAAGAGATTCACATCAGCAAGGACATGTGGAACAATCAGATGGTGACAAGTGTCTAGGTCCAATTGGAACTTTAGGTATACATAAGTCACGAATCTAGCTGATACATGACAACCTCTCATCCAGTGCCACATCAACAATGACATCAGCAAGCTATGTCACTACGGGAGTATGTCCTTCTGGGATATCGAGTTTATCCTACCGACAACTGCCTAAAGTGTTAAAGGGAAAACTCGCAAACTAATGTTGGTCATTGATCTAAGATCCTCTAGGTTCTCTCATCACCGTTAGCTCAAGCGTAGTGGAAGGATAGAGTAAGCATGAGATTTTAACTAACAACAAGCAATCATTGTCGTGTTATGACTTATTCGGTAGGTAAACCATCGGAAGGATTGAACTACTTCATAGTTCAAGTAGCCCAAAGTCCCAGAGTCATGAATAGCCGAATACGCGAAGAGCAGGATATCCTTTATGCCTAATCCCATGGTCCTAGCTCCTAGACATGTGAAGATTATTAACTAGGGAAGTATTGATATGCACTTTGATGGAATTTTTTCTAGATGAGTTGGAAGACTACAAAGGCCAGAGTCTCTAAACGCTGAAGTCTTGAAGAGAACAAGAAAAATCCACTCAACTAGGGATTAAGTCATGACGTCGATTTGTTTGAAACCTCTAGAGAATCTAGGATCTTCCATCTAATGAAATATTGAATATTGACCATTTGATCTACTAGTGAATAAAGTATATGCACTTCGATGAAATTTCCTTTGAAGGGATTGAACTACTTCATAGTTCGACTATCCCGTATTCATGAATCTCTGAATTTTTGGAGTAAATGACAGACATCCATCTCAATGTCCAAATTAAAATGCGACCATTGATATTGATAAGCTATTAAAAACATGTTTGTCTTAATGCCTAGCCACCACCTGTGATCATATGGAATAGAGATCCTGAAGTGTTTCTATGTGAAATTTAACACATAGAGTAAGAATTTTATCTTGGTCAACAAGGAAAGTTGAACCATATAACATCTGGAATTTGTACTGATTTATCTTAAGTAATCCAATGCTTGCAATGCATTAAAGAGCTAATCAAAAACCTTAGATCTGATCAATTTAAATTGAGAATAAAATAAAGAGGCATGGGATATAGTTAAAAGAAATTGATCCATATCTATGATTGATTTATGAAAATCCATCTCATTAAGTTGAAAAAATTTCACGATAATGTATGAATAATAATGGAGGAAAAACAAAAGTTATTATTGTTAATTTAAAGTAAGAGGTGCAATGATTCAAGAAAAGGGACACAATGCTTCATATCTCACACTAGTTGGAAAACTATATAAGAAATAAAGAACGGTGAATAAGAAGGTGTCTTTGTAGTCTAGATTAGAAGATCAAAACAGAAGGAGAGTCCAAGAAGAATAAATGATGATTCTTATGCAATGAGGGTGGACAAGAGGAGGACAAAAGGATTCATATCCTTTACTAAGTAAAGTGTAAATTAAGGGATTTGGTGCTTCCTAGGGTTGGTTCCCTAAAGATAAGGGAGTTGGTGCTTCCTAGGGTTGGTTCCCTAAAGACAAGGGAGTTGGTGCTTCCTAGGGTAGGTGCCTTGATGAAGGGGATTTTTGTCTCCTAGATTTGGTGCTTTAAAAAGGATTGGTGTCCTTCACTATTCTTTATAAAACCTTTTAATTACTTTTAATTATATTTATATAATTGATTTTAAATACAAGTCCATTGTTGATCTATTGAGGTAA
>SNQJ01S0015674.1:0-21485 GCA_010110895.2 Picea sitchensis | reverse complement strand
TTTTTGACTTTTTTGTTCCATAATCAAATCATTATAATTTAACTAATCCTATCCCTTGTTTTTCTAATTTATTTATTAAATAATTAAGAATTAATTAAACATAAAGATCTCATTATAATTGTCAATCACTAACATATAATTCCTTATATAACCCTAAGTCAAAAACTTCCAACCATATCACTACTTTTCCCATACATACATGCCTTAGATTATTATAGTCTCGCATATCCACATTCTTTTTCATAAGATATTTAAAAAACGTAGGCAATGTAAGACCCTCAATTCTCTTATTAATAAATATAAGACATTAATTAAAATCTATATAAAATCATGTACATATAATGAGATATTTAGATTATCCCATTATTTTATAATCTAGAATATCCTTTATTTGTCTTTTACACTTATCCCAAGTGTTTATAATGATATTCAAAACGTGAATATTCAAAACATGCATACACAAAACTTATTTTTAGTCCCTACCCTTCGGGCTGGAGGTACTATAGTAATCGGTTCACTTTCTTTGTATTAACTTTACATGAAAACGAATGCATTCTTATTGTTTTAAGTTAAAGTTTTTGTAAATTCATATAATATTTTCACATGCATTTATCTTTTTAGCTTAAGTTTCAAGTTTGAGGCTTTATTTGGCCTTTTCCCGAAGCATAACCCCACCCATATTTTATCTTAAGGAACACATTAAGGCACATATTTGATAAATAATTTTCTTGGTTCAAGTAATGCTCGAAGCAAGTGTAGTATTACTTCATGGCATTAAATGTTTTCTCCATCTAACCAATTTTATTTTCATGTTCACTCGATACATATGCTTTATTCTATGGAGGTGGCTTCATAGTTATAGTCACATAGATCGTTGAACACACGTTAAAGCTCAAGGGAAGTGTGTCACACCGAATTTTGGACACATGTTAAATCTTTTCTTTTCTTTCTTGTGACATAGCCTAACACCCACCCCTATTTCAAGTCCTAGAACTCCCTCCCCCAAAGAGAGATTCAGTGAACCAACTCTCTCTCTGATTGATTTATTCATATAGTTTAAAATGGAATATTAGGGTATCTTCACACATGTTACGAGGGAAAAACTCTCTATGGCCAAGGGTAAACCACAACAGACATGTATGACTGCAGAAATCAACTCAATTCCATCGTATGCTATATAAACTAATGTGCAAGATAAGAAAGAGGCATATCTCATTCCAACGTTCGATGATGTTCCACCATTGAGCACTTTGACCCAAAGCTTTATACCTGCAACTAGTTCTCAACAAACAAGCAGAGAATTATATAGTGATAATATAAAGGGGTTAGCACATTAGATAGCATAATCCATTAATAAACATTACAAACATGCCCATGGATAATAATCATATATTTGCACGATACCAATAGGATGGGAAATGAGTATTTCTATTACTAATTGATCAGCAGGAGTGACAACATTACAGACTTCTGTGTCGACACGGTTCAAAACCAAGTTCCTTCTAACTGGGTCCCCACCACTTCAATCCTCCACCAAAGGCAAGCTCATAGGAAAGAGGCAATGAGGTCCTCTCAACAATAGGGAAAGAGCTTGGGGGCTGAAAACTTTGTTCAGACTTGAGGGATAAAGGGATGCAAACTCAATATGAAGTAATTTCTCCAGAGTAACTTTGCTCTCAAAGTTGAATGCTTTCTCCTCTTTTCCATAACTCAGAATTGTGCTCTTATAGCCTTCAGAATGCAACTGAAGGGCCGAGTCGGAACGTTTCCAATATATGGAAGGACAAGGATCAGAGATTTCCTGTCATGACATGGAAACCCGACTCCAGTTTTGTATTTTCTGGCACAAATCCTTATGTACGCGGGTTGTAGTGGAGCAGTCTGCGTATACGCATCTTGTTTAGCAGATAGGGAGCGTATATGTGGAAAAATGTGTATTTTTGGTTTTGGATTCATCAAAAAAGGATGATAATTTGGCATATGGAAATGGAAAAAAGGCCCTCTGTGCAAGATAACAATGGTGAGGCAAATCTTGCTATAACAACACAATCGTTGCCATCAAGAGTCTTTGGCATTCAACTCTATTGAAAGAGTTTTCAGTTGTAATATTTCTATTGTTGCCATCAAGAGTCTTTGGCATTCATATTTGCTGAAAGAGTTTTCAGTTGTAAGATTGTTATTGCTGACATAAAGAGTCTTTGACATTCATCTCTTTTGAAAGAGTGTTGAAAGAGTTTTCAGTTGTAAGATTGATACTGCTGCCATCAAGAGTCTTTGGCATTAGTCTCTGCAAAAAGAGTTTGTTGCCATCAAGAGTCTTTGGCATTCATCTCTGCAAAAAGAGTTTTCAGTTGTAAGTCATTTTAGTCACATACCATGAATACATCATGTGAAGAATTAGAAAAACAAATGAAAAATTGATAATATTTTTCAAATTCTATGTTTAAGTTTATATTAGTAAAAAATTGGTATGAATTTCCAGTTTAAGGAAAGGAAATTTCTATATACACGTTTATACCCTTTGAGAAGCTTGTCAAGATAGTCAATATAATGTTCTTAATGGAGCACTATTGCTTACTAAAGTGCTATTGGAGCCATCATTTACAAACAGGAACAAGAGGAATGAAAGATATTCAGTCACATACCATGAATACATTATCTGAAGAATTAGAAAAGCAAATGAAAAATTGATAATATTTTTCAAATTTTATGTTTAAATTTATATTAGTAAAAACTTGGTATGAATTTCCAGTTTAAAGAAATTTAGAAAAATTATATTGCTTTCCATATACAGGCTCATACTCTTCGAGAAACTTGTCAAGATATTTTTCTTAATAGAATGTTATTTCTTACTGGAGTGCCCCTAAAGCCATCATTTACAAATAGTCAAGATAATGTTCTTAATGGAGCGCTATTGCTCACTAAAGTGCTACTGGATCCATCATTTACAAACATGAACATGAGGAATGAAAGATGCATAATTTATAAACAATTACAAACATGAGGATTGAAAAATATGATTACAGTAGAGACATTCAAAACCACTAGAAATGGCATGGCAAATACATAGTAAGTAGTGCTATTTTCAATTGTAAGTCATTTCAATTGAATACCAAGAATGCATTATGTGATTGCTAATTGCATACAAAAGAAAAATTAATAATATTTCCCAAATTTTGTTAATTTTTCCCAAATTTTGTGTTTAAGTTTACACTAGTACAAACTTGGTATGAATGTATTCTATATTGTTTACTCGATATGAATGTATTCTATATCATTTTCTTATTGTATATTTAGTTATGCTAGAAATAGGTAGCATGAAAACAAAATACCTGGTCATTAATAATATTGTCTTTCAGAAAACTTCGTATTTTGAGAAATCTAGGTCAGTCCTTGGGAGAAAGAAAACAAAATAAGTGATCATTAATAATATTTTCTGTCTGTGAATTATCAGAAATCTTTGTATTTTGAGAAATTTACGTCAGTCCTTGGGAGAAAGATGGTTGACTCTGTGAGTTGGAAGATGTGGCTGACTCTGTGAGCTAGAAAATCAGTATCTACGTCTCTTCTTCTAACATGTCGTTTATCTACGTCTCTTCTAACTCGAAAACAACACCTTAGCCCTGTGTATAGAGCCCATCATGTTCCCAAGCCTAGCCCTATATCTGTGCCCTATCTCTTGTGTATTTGTATCTTGTATCTATTTCTTGGTTCATGTTCCTTGATCTGTATCGATTTCTTGGGTTAAGATGTGCCACTTCTACCCATGGGCATGAGCTACCAATTTCGTATCCTTCAACTGCAAGGGAGAATCGAAAGAAAGAAATAATTTTGCTCCATTCATTAGAGTCTAGTGCTAGTGGAAGCAACACCCCTTCCTATCCTAATCAATTCAATTTACCTTGCCGAACCAAACCACAAATAGAAATCCCTAGCCAAAGGGAGATGCTTGTCTGAATCTGTTCATCCCATATCATCCAGGTCCAGATAGAGATACAAATCCAATAGAAAATCCAGTTTAAGATCCAAATTAAGATCGGAATGCAGCAATTTGAAATCGAAATAAACAACAACTTTCAATCAAACTACACTTTTGCCTGTCGATCAGAATTGCATTGATTAACAGAATGCCATCGGAGTTTACCTATGGCTTTAGAATAGCTACTACTAAGGAATGTGTAAGTTGTGCACTAAATCCAACGAATAACTGAAACTTGGAAGACATGCATTGTTCCATGGGGCAGTGGGCGACCCTGCAAGCAAATTGGACTGGAGCTTGATCCACGTGCTTGGGCATGTGAAGAATAAGGAAATCTATTTCTCCTTTATATTTATTGAGTCTATTTTGGCGTAGATTAAGTAAATCTAAAGTTGCACAATATATTGTATTTTTCCAGGTATAAGTGTAATGCCATAGACCAACACATTTTTCCAGTATAATTGCAATGTGCCATATAACGAGACAAAAGCAACAATTTTATTGTCTCGCACAACCTTTGTAAACATTATACTAACAATTTCTGATCTAGTCTAACTAATGATTTCATTATAGCTTGAAAGTATTGTGACACATGAGAGATGTATATTGGAATTGTCTTATGGGTTACATATTGGGACAAATGTCTCATAAGCTTTATAGAATAATACAAATGAGTTTCCATGCCTAATCTTATGATGTCTTCTTAGAATTATGTCTTACACAAGGCATGACAAACAATCTTAGAATCATTGATTGATCTTAAATGGAAATGACTAAGAGTAGTCAGATAATTTTATGTGACAATTAAACAGATGAAAAGAGCATTTGGGAAAGATTTTCTGCAGAGCAAGTTTAATGGTATCACCTTGTTGAACAACAGTTCCTTCTCGACAAGGAGAGCATGAACAATATCTTCATAGTTTCCTTCATTCTGACAAAGAAATGCAATGATACCTACTTGCAAGGGAGGAAGGCTGGGGTTGAATGCTGCAGAATCAATATAAAATCATGTACAAATGTTCCCTTTTGTAGTCATCAGAGCGATTCCATAAGGACACTTACTATATGGAGTATGTGACAAGTTTGCAGCTTTAAGAGCTGCTACCTTGAGTTAATACAAATCCTCAGAGCCCGAAGGCTTGTGTATACTTTCCTCCTTTACGTCTCCATCACTGCTACACAATTTCAATTCATCCTCCTTTACATCTCCATCATTACAGAAGTTCAACTTAGGATTCAATTTAGAAGAATTGATAGACCGAAAATCCAAGCCATTAAAGTGAGGTTCAAAAACGGGAGGCGTGCTTTCCTCCAAATCATCTGGACCAAATCGGTGGGGAAGGAAATACAATAGAGATCAGGTCTCGACATGCTCATCAACTATCAATATGTTAATCACAGAAATTTCCAGCAATGCCCACATGGGACTGCTGAGACTGCCATGAATCTAAGCTGGATCTCTCTGTGTTTTGCTGCATTGGCTACCCGAAACTGCTCGGCATGAATAGAACGATTCAGAGCTCTCCGTGTTGTGTTGCATTGGCTACCAGAAACTTCTTGGCATGAACAAAACGATTCAGAGGAAGACCTTCAAATTCCGAATTTACTCCAATTGGTTGGAATTGATATGCTGGTGACTGCATCTATGTACAGTTGTATTTTGTTAATTTTGAGTCTGTCACTCTGGAAGAGGTTTTACACGATTTCTTTTACCACTTAAAACCTTGTCAACAATGTGCACACTTTCCAATTGGTTGGAATTGATATGCTGGTGACTGCATCTATGTACAGTTGTATTTTGTTAATTTTGAGTCAGTCACTCTATAAGAGGTTTTATTACATTGATTTCTTTTACCACTTAAAACCTTGTCAACAATGTGCACACTTATATATATATATATATATATATATATATATATGTATATAAAAGCCAAAGTATGATTTTTCTTCAATGAAAATTAACAACCTTAGTTGTAATTTTGTAGTGTCCTTCATTTCCATAACAAAGTATATAGGTAAGGTAATAACAATGAGCGAGGTGATGGTCACATGAATGCATAAGCAATTCTAGCCTTCTTACGCCATACATGTTTGAGCCATGTGTTTCACTCATTTTACACCTTGAAAGCAATTTGTTATGCTTCCTTTATTTTATGCAGAGATGGAAGATATTTTAAGCACTCGAGCAATCAATTCAAGAAATGGCAGTCGTGCCCTTGCTCGATTTAAGAAATGGCAGCCCTGCCTTAAGGGCAGGGACTTGCTGCTCTGCAGCTGGTCTTGTTTTAATATTACAATGTTGGTAAAATTTGATAATCATGAATTAACTAACTAAATAATTTGTAGGAAGAGATATTTAAAAGAATGAAACACATTTACTCCCAATGATAAAAGAATGTGTTTGAGATTTTATAATGAGTGTAGTTGGATTAAATCAATTTCTCATATAAGATAGACACGTATAATAATGTGAATAGAAATATATACATCGACATAAGATTTGTTGGGATACTAGTCGACAATTGTAATAATGCAGAAGGGGAGTTTTAATGGAAGTAGAATTCCATATTAAGAGCTATTGCTTCTTAAAGGAGACCTGCGCATAATCACTTTCTTTAGGTTGTACCGAAAATCAACATAATACCAACACCTTGACTGCATCGATGACAATTATTTATCGTCACGATTAGCCGTGCCTATCTAAAAGAATAATCAGTGAGTCAACGGTCAACCGTGCCTATCGTCACGATCAACCGTGCCTATCTAAAAATATAATCAGTGAGTCAACGGTCAACCGTGCCTATCGTCACGGTCAACGATTCGGTCATATAGCGAGTGCCTATCTAAAAATATGATCAGTGAGTCAACGGTCAACCGTGCCTATCGTCACGGTCAACGATTCGGTCATATAGCGAGTGAACTTGCAGCAGAGGATAAATAGACTATTCCAGAGTCAGTGATGATAGAAATCTATGCTACCCTACTCACAAACTTTCCTTGCTTCTTCCAGGGTGAAAAATAGTTGACTTAAATAAGAGAAACCACTCGTTTAAAAGATATAATTAAAAACTATCCCAAAACTGTAAACTGTTTCCTTTTACACAAATCCAAATTAAATAATCGAGATGTAAATATTTCTATCGACTTTCAGTACATGTAGAAAATTTCTTTCTGCAATAAAATACTCATATCCATTATTACTTAATAACTTCATTACATAGCACAATTTAAACTTGGGATGAATCGATTTTTTCTCTAATTTAACTACAATATTTTATAAAGGAACATGTTGCTATACTAATTACTTCAGGGATTTATCATAATTGATAACCGGTTAAAAATTTAGAAACATTTGTTGCACAGTCATGATTCTATGAAAAGTAAAATTTACGATTATTAATGAATGGATAATCTGAGAACCAATTCATAAGAATAAATCCTTCCCTATTAAAATGTTATCTTCTCNNAAAAAAAAAATCATTGATAAGAATTTATGACTACTTAATTCAAATCTAAATACCATATACAACAGATATTGATGCTTGATCACGAACTATTCTGACACCTTCGCTGTAATCCTCCTTGCTTGTTAATCTGAAAACTTCACCGATACTTCCCAGTCAACGTTAGGGGTACTTTTCTTCCCCCTTAGCCCCCCTTGCCACAAAGGGGCCAAGCACAAAACCAGAAATATTATAGCACCAAGTTTGTCTCGCAAGGGAGAGCTACCACTCTATCCTCAAACTCAGTTTCCCAACTCTCACAAGTAAAACACAGTCCAAAAATGATTTTGGCAGCATGACTTTACCAATAACAAGTGTGATCCATATCTCATCTAGACCATTTGTTTTATAAAAATTTCATCACTGACACATGTCCACATGCACAAATTAATTAACTTTTTAATTGAATAAATTAGGGTTATTCACCCAGAGACTTGTCACTCTCTCCCCAAGTTGCACAAGTAATTACAAGTTTTTATTTTAATTAAAAATTAAATTCCCTCACATCCTCCCATGTGTTCCTATTTTCACTCTTAGTTTTTCCTTTATTCCCCAGATTCTCATTAAATGAGTGTCTCCTAACTAGATATTAGTTAGAATTTGATTAAGATTCTTCTTTTAGTTAGACTAGTTGTAAGTTGACTTGTGATTCTTTTCCAAGTATTCTCCTATTCTCTCATATTATTATTTCTTATAATTTAAAAATCCCAGTTATTAATTTCATGCACACATGTGCAAACTTATCACATTTTTAGATTTTCTCACTATTTTAATTCTTAAATTGATTTACCTCATTTATTTTAATTCAATTAACAAATTTTATTTACTCTGCTAACTAAACTTAGACTTAGCTTAGTCTTTGAAATAGGATTTGACTTTTATTGGGATTTATAATTAATAAATTCACTCCTTAATTAATTATTTTAATCTGACAAGGTCAATTTAATTCACTGTTTTTTTAGACCAATAGATTCATTGACTCAAGTTTTAAATTACGCGACTTGCCCTTCAAGACGCACTTCTGTGCTCCAAGGGTGCCACTCATCTTTGACTAGTTTTGGTAGTTTGTCCAACCCTTGGAGTCAACACTCCACTCGAGTGACCTTCTGAGAGACTAAGGGCTTCTAAGAAATAAGGACTCTCCCTTATTGCACGCCCCTTAGAAATCTTCATGAGCGATTGTCTAAGTCTATCCTCACGACATCGTGGACGTCTCGAACTAGGTAATAGTTAACATACAATTCGAGTCACGACGGAAGTGCTAGTAGGCTGTGACAAGGACACTGCCACACCTCTCCCTCAATATTTGTTTTCTGTGCAGGGCCCCTTTACTCCTTATGTGATTCTAATTAGAAAACATCGTCAACCTGCATCCATTGACAAAAAACTATCATTGATGCATATACATAATCATACTAAATCAATCACATGTCACATATGCGTAAAATGAATACCCAAACCAAAAACAATCCACTCCCCGACTCAATCCAGAGTCCAAGGTAGTATGTTGATGCCATCGACATCCACAATCTGTCAAGTGTCCTGCACACTTAGGAAAAATCGTCAATAGCATCTGTCAATATAGATATATCGAAAACAATAAGTCACACCATATCATCATCATCATGAATAATCCATAATCAAAACTAAATCACCATCTTCCATAATCGAATCACTTGCACATAAGTGTCCTAAAAAAATAAGTCGATATCATGTGCTCTATAGAGCGGGCTGTTACGAATCAAAACCATTGAATAAAGGAGGAATCTTGTTCACTAATGTAGTTTTCGAGACAATTCAAGACCATTGAATCGAGGGGAAGTCAGAGGTTGGAAAGAATTAGATCTCAATCGACAGATCTAAAGCAGGAGCTTTGGATGGTTTCCCAGCCGTTGGATCAAGATTCGATCTGGAATGTAGAGTCATTAGATTTCGTGCAAGAAATTCAAGTGAGCCCTCAACTGTTAGTTCAATTCGGGATCTATCCTGATCGTCAGATAAATCCAAATGGAAGGATAACGTAAGTTTCAGGACATCATAACTTCACCACTTAGAAAAACATTGGAGATAAGGTAGAGGCACGAACTCACCAAATCCCGCCAGCTGTTAGATCAAGGAGGGACTTCGGATGAATTCTCGACCATCCAATCAAGTTTAGTGGAAGGACAATGTAAGAAAAAACTATCCCAAAGTCTCAGATTAAATGAACCCACATCAACCATTGATCTAGAGTGACATATTGGAACCATCAGATCACAGTAAGGGAAATGAGACGGTCAACTCTTGTGTTGACCACTTCGGTGAAAAGGTGTCTAAAACATGTAATTTCACCCAAAGGTCGGAGCCCCAAATTCCCAAAGTGAATGAGTCCCATCTGTTCTGGGCAATACATGGTGACCGTTGGATGAGGATAGTCGGGTCCAATGTTGGTCAACTTTGTTGCTGACCACTTTGGAAAAAGGGATCTAAAACATGTAAGTTCACCTGAAGGTTGGAGCCCCAAAGTCCCGAAGTGAGTGAGAGTTGTTGGATCAATAATTCAGGTGAAAACTAGACCGTCCGATATAGAGTAATGATCCAAAGGGGAAAGACATATGACACTTCAGTAGATCCACGTTAGAAATACCACATCAACAAGGGCATGTGGAAAAATCAAATGGTGACAAGTGTCAAGGTACAATTGGCACTTTAGGTATATGTAAGTCACAAATCTAGGTGACACGTGGAAGTCACTCAGTTATTGCCACATCAACAATGACATCAACAAGTTATGTCACTCTGGGAGTATGTTCTTCAGGGATATCCAGTTTCTCCTACTAGCAACTACCTGAAGCATCGAAGGGATAAGTCGTGAACTAATGTTGGTCATTTATCTAAGATCCTCCAGGTTCTCTCATGATCGTTAGATCAAGCATAGTGTAAGGATAGAGTAAGCATGCGACGTTAACCTAAAACATGTGGTCATCATCATGTTATGAATTATTCAGTAGGTAAACCTTCAGAGGGATTGAACTACTTCATAGATCAAGTAGCCCAAAGTCCTGGAGTCATGAATAGTCAAATACCCGAAGAGAAGAATCTCCTTTATTCCTAAGCCTATGGTCCTAGCTCCTGGAGATGTGAAGGTTATTAAGAAGGGAAGTGTTGATACACACTCCGATGAAATTTTCTCCGGATGAGTTGGAAGACTGCAAAGGGAAGAGTCCCGAAACATCGAAGTCTCTAAGAGAACGAGAACCTTCCACTCAATTGCAAATTATGTCCTGACCATCGATTTGTTTGAAACCTTTAGACAATCCAGGATCGTTCATATAATGAAAGATAAAATATTGACCATATGATATACTAGTGAATATAATATACACACTTTGACGAAATGTCCTCCAGAGGGATTGAACTACTTGAGAGTTTGAATATCCACGAGTCCCCAATCTCCAAAGTTCCAGAGTAAATGACAGTCGTCCATCTCAATGTCCAAATTAGAATGTGACCATTGATCTTGATAAGTGATTAAGCATATGTTTGGCTTAACACCTAGCCACCACTTGTGGTCATATGGAATAGAGATCCTGAAGGGTTTCTGTGCGAAATTTAACACACAAAGTAATAATTTTATCTCGATCAAGAAGGAACTTTGAACCAAATAGGATCTGGACATTGTCCTGATTTATCTTAAGTAATCCAATGCTTGCAATGCATTAAAGAGCTAATAAAAAAACCTTATATCTGATCAATTTAAATTGAGAATGAAATAAAGAGCCATGGAATTGAGATTTTAGTTCTTGTTTTTGACATGCTTCTTCCATACTTACCATATCAATCCTCACCAATTCTCTCCCATCTAATTCGATCTCTATGTCACCTCCATCTTCTGAATTTTGGCATTGTCCTCTTGGGATGGTCGTTGGAAAGAATTAGATCTCAACTGACAGATCTAAAGCAGGAGCTTTGGATGGTTTCCCAGCCGTTGGATCAAGATTTGATCTGGAATGTAGAGTCGTCAGATTTTGTGTAGGAAATTCAAGTGAGCTCTCAACTGTTAGTTCAATTCAATATCTATCCTGATCGTCAGATAAATCCAAATGGAAGGATAGCGTAAGTTTTAGGACATCATAACTTCACCACTTAGAAGAACATTGGAGATAAGGTAGAGGCACAAACTCACGAAATCCTACTAGTTGTTAGATCAAGGAGGGACTCTGGATGAATTCTCGACCATCCGATCAAGTTTAGTGGAAGGACAATGTAAGAAAAAACTATCCCAGAGTCTCAGATTAAATGAACCCACATCAATTGTTGATCTAGAGTGAAATATTGGAACCATCAGATCACAGTAAAGGAAATGAGATGGTCAACTCTTGCGCTGACCACTTCGGTGAAAAGGTGTCTAAAACATGTAAGTTCACCCAAAGGTGGGAGCCCCGAATTCCCAAAGTGAATGAGGTCCATCCATTCTTGGCAATGCATGGTGACCGTTGGATGAGGATAGCCGGGTCCAATGGTGGTCAACTTTGTTGCTGACCACTTCGAAAAAAGGGATCTAAAACATGTAAGTTCACCTAAAGGTTGGAGCCCCAATGTCCCGAAGTGAGTGACTGTCGTTGGATCAATAATTCAGGTGAAAACTAGACCATCTGATATAGAGTAATGATCCAAAGGGGAAAGACATATGACACTTCAGTAGATCCATGTCATAAATACCACATCAGCAAGGGCATGTGGAAGAATCAAATGGTGACAAGTGTCAAGGTACAATTGGCACTTTAGGTATACGTAAGTCACAAATCTAGGTGACACGTGGAAGTCACTCAGCTATTTCCACATCAACAATGACATCAACAAGCTATGTCACTCCGGGAGTATGTTCTTTAGGGATATCCAGTTTCTCCTACCAGCAACTACCTAAAGTGCCAAAGGGAGAAGTCGTGAACCAATGCTGGTTGTTTATCTAAGATCCTCTAGGTTCTCTCATGACCATTAGATCAAGCATAGTGTAAGGATAGAGTAAACATGTGATGTTAACCTAAAACATGCGGTCATCGTCATGTTATGACTTATTTGGTAGGTAAACCTTTAGAGGGATTGGACTACTTCATAGCTCAAGTAGCCCTAAGTCCTGGAGTCATGAATAGTCGAATACCCGAAGAGCGGAATCTCCTTTATTCCTAAGCTTATGGTCCTAGCTCCTGGACTTGTGAAGGTTATTAAGAAGGGAAGTTTTGATACACACTCTGATGGAATTTTCTCTGGATGAGTTGGAAGACTGCAAAGGGAAGAGTCCCAAAACATCGAAGTCTCTATGAGAACGAGAACCTTCCACTCAACTACAGATTAAGTCTTGACCGTCAATTTGTTTGAAACCTTTATACAATCCAGGATCGTCCATATAATGAAAGATAAAATATTGACCATTTTATCTACTAGTGAATATAGTATACACACTTCGACGAAATGTCCTCCAGAGGGATTGAACTACTTGAGAGTTTGAATATCCTTGAGTCTCCAATCTCCAAAGTTCCAGAGTAAATGACAGTCATCCATCTCAATGTCCAAATTAAAATGCGACCATTGATCTTGATAAGTGATTAAGCACATGTTTGGCTTAACACCTAGCCACTGCTTGTAGTCATATGGAATAGAGATCCTAGAGGGTTTCTGTGCAAAATTCAACACACAAAGTAATAATTTTATCTCGATCAAGAAGGAACTTTGAACCAGATAGTATCTGAACATTGTCCTGATTTAAATTAAGTAATCCAATGCTTGCAATGCATTAAAGAGCTAATATAAAACCTTATATCTGATCAATTTAAATTGACAATGAAATAAAGAGGCATGGGATCGAGTTAAAAGAAATCGATCCATATTTGTGATCGATTTATGAAAATTCATCTCACTAAATTGAAAAGATTTCACGATAATGTATGAATAATAATGGAGGGAAAAAAAATTTTATTATTGTTAATTTAAATGAAGAGATGCAATGGTTCAAACAAAGAGACACAATGCTTCATAGCTCACACCCGTTGGAAAAATATATAAGCAAGAAAGAATGGTGAAGAAGAAGGTCTATGTAGTTTAGACCATAAGATCAAAATAGAAGCAGAGTCTAAGAAGAAGAACTGATGATTCTTATGCAGTGAGGGTGGAAGGGAGGAGCACGGAAGGATTCATATCCTTTACTAAGTAAAGTGTAAATTAAGGGAGTTGGTGCTTCCTAGGGTTGGTTCCCTAGAGAGAATGGAGTTGGTGCTTCCTAGGGTTGGTGCCCTACAGATAAGAGAGTTGGTTCTTCCTAGGGTTGGTGCCCTAAAAACAAGGGATTTGGTGGCATGGAGAAGGGGATTTGTGTCTCCTATAGTTGGTTCTCTAAAAAGGATTGGTGTCCTTCACTATTCTTTATAAAACCTTGTAATTCCTGTTAATTATATTTATATAATTGATTTTAAATACAAGTCCATTGTTGATCTATTATGGTAATTAATAAAATATCAAAGTAATTGCTAATTGTTGAAAAAGGGTAATACTAATTCACCCGCCCCCCCTCTCAGTATTTCCAACAACACATATATTATGCCTTGTTCAGTTAATTTTTCAACGAGGAATTTATCTTTTATATTGCAATTTTTTTCACCCAAGTTTCATCTAATACACAAAAGCAAGAGATATTATTTTACGCTATTCATAAACATGTTTCGACATTCTAGAAAACATGGTTATTTAAATATTTTTGCTCAAATTTTTTTCAGAAAATTAATTGGGAACCAATTTTTTTATTCCCCAACTCACTGGTCGACTAAAGACTCAATCATAACATTGCCAATCATGAGAATTTTGCACCTAATATTTTCTTGTAGAATCTCTTCCATCCTTTGGATTTGTTAACCTTAAGTCACTCAATCTGGTCACATTCTTAGATGATCTCATTTTTATCATGACTTAATAATGTCTCACTTACATAATCATGTTGAAATCATCCAAATCCTTGGATTTGTAAATACCCGATGAAAAATGTCCATGCAACTTCTAATATTCTAAATTTCAAATTCTCAACATTTGTTTTGATCTTCACCATGATAATAAGCTTCAAGATATGAATTTCTTGTGGGTTGTAACTTATCAATCTATTGTGCCCCACACTCTTCAACATTTCGTGAACCAAAATGCAATTGATTCATAACTTGGGATGATAAGCATGTTTGGTCCTATTGTAATATCTTTTATTGGGTCCTTCTTATTCATGAGATTGTTTATTTTCTTTTCTAGATTATATGTCTCATTCTTTGAATGAAAAACCTATCTAGTTAAGAGACAAGATACACACTCTTCTTCTCCATTTCATTTTCTATACATTTTGTGTGATATGTAATCTCAAGGAAGTGAAATGCATAATTCTTTTTACTTGGGACACTCTTGGGAACATGAGGATATCAATTTCATGGACATTCCCATCATGAAAACATTAGTTTATCACCGATTAGAAATCGGATCTTACTCACATAATTGATTTATTATTTCTAATTATATATTTCATTTATAATGGGGAAGTCAATCATCTTATGACCTGATATCATTTGCACCTTTCCAAATTATCTTAAGTGCTCCCTTTTCATAATGATTTCATATTTCCTCTCACAAAGGTGAAGATGATCATGCTAATGTTTCACATCTTTGTTGTTAATAATAAGAGGAAATACAAACCTTGGTGTGCAATGTTGAATATTTGTTGAATCATATTTTTACCTATCTTGTAAGCATGAAAAAGGTTCGTTGATGGATAGGTATCTTAGGAGATGGATGGAATTGAAGTCTTATGGTTCTATTTATATTTGATTGATTCAATTTGGAGGAACAAAATTATCTATCCAAGGGATCCAAATCTCACAATTTTGAACAACACTAAACTTTGATGTTGAAGAGAACATTGTGGGAAAGCACATAGTGCTCATATCTCAAGAAGAAGGTTGTGGTATTGGACTGAATGGAGAGAATACTTGATGATTTCATTAGCCTTTGCATACCTTTTTTGACAAGCCCATATAGTTTAATCCTTACATTAGCTTATCCTTATTTTCTTAGGATTAGTTTAATTTTGGTATTTACTTTTCTCTTTATTCTAATTTCATTTTAATAAGTTATTCATTTAGAGGAAGGTATTTACCCAAACTGTCTAGTAGTTGATCACACTTTTCTCTTTTGTTGTGCAGGTTGGGAAATGGCTTGTGCAACCAACAACTCAAGATTTTTCTCTCGTAATGAAAGCAACCTAGGGAAGTGTTAATCTAAACTTGGATGCTCAAATTCATTTGTGACATTTTATATTGATAAATCAAGATTTCTATAAACTCAATAGTTGATCATTAATTGAGTCTCATTTATATATTCACATATAGTTTTATGATCTAGTTAATGTTTGGAGTTATTTTAATGATTATTTTGATTACCTCCATAGCTTTGATTTTCCCTCTTTGCCTTTTCAGATTGAATTATTTGAACATTTGGGGTTAATTATTATCTTTTATAGCAAAGATTAATTGGCACTTTCGTGAGAAATATGAAATGTATTGTCTGCTGAAAAATTAATTATTTTCAAATATGCAAAAGACTTTCTTATGTCAAGAAGTCTTAAGAGCTTATTGGTTTGTGATGAGATTTTGACAAATATGTTTTCACTAGACTTCTACAATGCTCCATTTTTCTATATTTCTACAAGAATGTTTTGTTGCACTAAATGAAAGAAATTATATGCAACAGTTAGATTGCAATATTATGTTGCAAATGTTTTCCATTAGATTATCGGTTCTCATAATCTTGCTTATTCTTCATTTCAGATATTTACCCTAGGAATATTTTTATTGGGCTTGATGTTGAAAAGTTAACATTTCTTGATTGATTGTTACCCTTGGCTTACTTCCCAAGATTTTACTAAAAGATTTTTTTGTTGTTCCTACCCTAGATTTATTACTCGCTTATGGGTTTTCTTCTTACATTTCAACCAGTTTTCATTGTTTCTTAGTGACTGACATTCTAGCTTTAGGTTTCTTTTAGTTTAATTTTATTTTATGTGAATTCGACTTGGTTTTAGTGCTTTCCTTCTTCTTGTATAGATTTGTTCCATCTTTTAAGTTGAATTTTTGTATGATCACTATGATAAGTTTATCTTTTAGTATTCCTTGAGGATTACTCTTTAAATTTGAGTGAGGGGATGGTCCAATTCCAGTCACATACTAAATAAAGTTTTTGCAGTCATATGATGCAATGGATTCTCTATGTGAATGAAAATTCATGAAGTTCCTAGCCCTAGGTATGGATTGGTAGTTGTAGTGGAACACATGTGCCTACTTAGCATACCATGATAATCCATAAGTATATGAAAGTGACTATCTGCCTTTTTGTTTTAGCTCCATCCACTTCATATTAAGAAAATGACCAGTACTATGATGGTTTTTTTGAGACTTCTGGGTTAAGCTAAAATGCATAACATCTACTCAAAAAATCAAATAAACACTCATATAACCCCACTTCCATCACACTCGATGTGCATATTCATATCTATATATAAATCTAAAAGGGTGAGAATATTCTAAAATAAAAAGGAAGTTGAAAGCACTATTGATAGTGTGGAAAGTACAAGTAAACCTATCGGGCCTATGGATGCCTACTAGTAGCAAGGATATGCTTGTATGGTATCGTGGAAACTTTATTGGAGCTATAGATGCTCGCTGGAAACAAATCAATGTCGATAAAAGAGAGATGAGGAACACACTTATGTAGATGTTTGCTTGTTATAAAAAGTGAAAACCCATGATCAATACAAAACCAATCGAAAGTATGCATCCAGTAAATTAATTTACCTCACTAATTCACTCTTTGAAAAGGTTATGTTAGATTAGAAGTACTAGAAATATTGAATTATATCTTTTATAAATTTGGTATCAATGTGGTACCCATGATTATTTGAATTTTTTTGTAGTTTGTTGAGATTATCTTTAAAATTCATATATGAAGTAAAGTTCCTAAGATTATACTAATAGAGATAAATAGTTCTTCTAGTGTGTTTCCATTTGTTGAGGCCACAATAACCCCCCTTTACTTTTACTTGTAAAAGAAAAAGGAAAGGGGGCCCTTACTAAAATTTTCATCCCTAATGCCTATTCCTGTACTACTTCATGCTAATGTTAATTATTGTCTACCTTGAAGGACTTGGGAGTTTGATTGATGATTTTCTTTTATGGAGGTTGATTATCCATTTTGGTATTATGATTCCAAATGTCCTCATGATGATTATAGAGCTATGTTGTTCTTTTGACATTTTTTTGACGGATTAACATGTTATCTTCAGACCTTTTGCACATTTTGAAGTGCTTGACGATCCTATGAGGTTGTAGAGTTTAAGGTTCTATTGATGGTTGTCTTGAATGGGTTTTTTGTTGATTATTTCTGACTAACTAATTCAAATTATTCATCCTCTTGCTGACATGCTATGCTTAATCTATTCAACTTTTATAAATTCATATGTGGATATTAATCTTTTGTTTCAAACTCTAAGTCAAAATTGCATAATCATTAATCCTTCTTTCAAGTTGAGACTTGGCACATGTAGTATAAAGAAACCTATCTATAGCCACCCATTATTGTTGTTGAAGAACCTAACACTTATCTATCAATTGTTTTAAAGGAAATAAATATGATATTTATGATGTATTGGTGAGTCTCCTTTTACGTGCATGATTGATCTCATTTTGTTGTCTTGTGGGAGGAGGTATGCAATTCCACTTCATTCGTGTGACCACTGTAGCCTTAAGATGCATGTGGGAGAATACATTGATCCTTATCCACAACCTTGACCTTGATTCTTGCTAGGATTCTCCTTATTGGGAAGCACATTACCTTGGCTTGCAGCTGTCTCAAGGTCAAAATCCCCAAGGTTATTGGACCCACCTTTTCTTAAAGCCTTTCCTTGAACCTCTTCAGATTGATTTATATCAGGTCCTTTCTTTGTCTTGCCTCTCACCAAAAACTAGGCTAAAATATCATTCATCTTCTTGGTGTAAAGTCCTTGTCGTGTCATCACCTAATGCTTGTGTTCTATATGTCGCATTTGTATCATGCATAGTGTTCTGGCATAAGGACCGTTTCCTTGACGTGGTTGTATTCCCTCTCCTCGTAATCTTAGCAGGTTTTCCCTCTAAGATGTGCATATTGATTACACTGACCTTTGTAGTATGATTTTTTGGGATCAATCTCTTTTTTCCATTCGTTGCTACTTGTGATGTTGATTCGTCACATGAAGTTTCGTATTTTTTCCCTTTGTCAGAGATGAATCACAATTTTATTCATCTCCATATGACCTAGCTCCTGTCCATGACACTCGGTTTCTCAAATCCTACCTTATGCACCTTATTCCTAATTTTGGCCCCTAGGTACATAACCTTGACCAATAGAACCCTAACCAGTGGAACCTAATAGACATGGAACCTTAACTTGTGTGATTTGGTCTAATTTCCTAATTTGAAATTTTTTTATTTTCATAAATATATTTTGTATATATTTTTATTTTATTTGTTTATTTTATTAATTTAATTAATTTTAATTTTATTTATTTTTGTAATTACTAATGTTCATTTTCCCCATGGTTTTACAAAACCACATGGTATTCCATTTTTTTTTTCTTTGTGGTTTTCCTCTAGAATTACTTTAGTTATTTACTTTTACTAAGGGGAAAAATAATTCGCATTGGATATTTATTTTTCACGGGGTAAATATATTTTATGTGGATAAACCATTTATGTTAAATAAACAAACCATTTGTAACCCAGTGTGTTTTGACAAAGACCTATGATTTAACACATGTATATATATTTTTTTCCATATGTAAAGGTAGAACTCAAAAGAAAAACAATTGAATTTTCATTTGTATATATCTTTATTTTATTTTTCATTTTATCTTTAATTTCATTTTCCCCTTTCCCCCCCTAAAACTTAACTTGTACATACCCATTCTATTTTTCCTCTTTTGATTTAATTTTAATTTAACCTTTTTTTTATTTTTGTTTTTATCACCCACCAAAATCTAACATAACATTCGAGGTCCATCCCCATTGGCCCTCACATGTTCCTCACGATAACTCCCATAAAAAAATTAACATTTAAGACACACATCCATATTTTTTGGGAATCCTTCCTATTTTCGTGGAACCCCTACCTCTCCTCCCAAATACCTTTGGGAGTTATATGAATATTTTATTAATAAATCAAGATATGGGAAGCTTACCTAAAACCTATCCCATTGGTTTTTCACTCATGCATTTATGAGACTTACTCACATTCATAAATCAACCCCTCACCATCCCAAAGGCTTATGTCATATTAAACTTTGTAAATTCCATGTTTCACATCCATCGGAATGATGTTACCGAGCATTCATTTGAAGTATTTGAACCATCATAAGATTATGTGTTAGTCTAATGTTTTCAGAGTCAAGTGATTAACCATCAAATTGAGGATGGATCACAGTGTGTGTACATTAGTTGACTATTACAGTCCCAACCCATCAAAGTCCAAAATTTAGGATGCACTCATGTCAGACTCATTTACCAAACCTCACCCCATCGGATCCTGAACTATTCAGAATATTTCACATTCGAAGTTTTACTATTTGGAGTTTTTGTTGATTTTTCATAAGATATTTTAAGCATGTAGTTTGTTTCAATTTCATCATGTCTTAACCATAAACAAGAATGTTGCAGCAACCAAGATCACAAGAAGAAACACCATGCACAAGTACACAAGATATATCCTGGGAAACCCTTCTCAAACAAGGCAGAAAAACCCAACCAAATCCTTTGATATATTCTTCAAGAGAAAGATCTTTCACCACCAGAATGACTTATCACACAAAAGGGTGCTTAATCCCTAGAAACCCTAGTTCCCAAGAGAGGTGCACACCTTTTCCACAGAGAAGTACTTGCTGAAATTTCCAAAACATGTGAGGAGGATATGATTCTACAATGGAGAATCATCTCCTACTTATATTAGACTTTGACTAATTTAGCAAGGGCGTCTTATTGGCACAACAAGGTCGACCTCTCTAAGTCAAATACATTTTATTATTATATTTATTATTATAATTAATATTCACATTATTAATTATCTTCTTTATATTAATCTTATTAACATAGGGCCGCCATGTACCCTTTACATAATAACTAGGGTTACAGGTAGGTCTGATTCTTGAACAATATATAGAAAAGGATCTGATACACCCATTAGTTCTCATCCACTAGGGGCCACATTCATAGGGATTCCATGGACCTAATTCACTGCATCACACAGATGAATCAGGTCTTCACACATGTACCTGTGCTGGTCCACAGGCATGTCTGCTCGACAGATCCACTGCCACCAACAGGAGGATCATATGGAGTCTTCTCATCAACTCTGTTTCTACTCATAGGAGGCCATCACATCATATTCATTTCTATTCACATGATGATGTGCCCAATGCTTTTTAGGGATTTCCCACGTTCACCTTGTGCTCAGCCACAAGCACGTCCCAACTCAAAATATCGCTCTTACATTGGATAATCATCTTGAGTTCTTCTCTCTCACGTCATGGAGGAGGCCATATACATTCCTAGCCCTTGTCCCAGAGTGGAACCACGAACCCTTTAGTAGGGGATTTCTCTCAGGTTTGTAAGCTAAGTGAAAGACTTCACAAGCTGTTGTGTTCCACATCACACGGGTTTGTAAGCTGGAGGATGTCTCCCATAGCTGCTTTCATCAACACTCTCTCTCAGCTAAGGAGTCATTTTTCATCAAACCAAGTCTCATACCGATGTACTCTGAGTTTTTTTTTTGGCCAATGGTCATCCATACTCCCTCTTAAGTTGGAAGGAGTTCTTCACCAACTAAATGTTTGGTGTAGAAATTTGCAGTCTTCTTAGGTGGAGAAGGGTACTGCAAATAAACAATTTTCTTCTGCATCATCTCTCTGACATAAT
>SNQJ01S0015673.1:111862-127208 GCA_010110895.2 Picea sitchensis | reverse complement strand
ATAATAGTTCAGTAGCATGCATGCATAGTATTGTTTGATTGCAGGAAGCTTTGTGGAAGGAGCAGCAGCGGAAAAAGGACAAGAAATTCAACGGAGGATCTACTTCAGCCATCCGGAAAAAGGTTGGTTTATTCTTCTCTTGTCTGCGTGTGAAGAAAGAGGTTTCAGATTTGGGTAGAAGGTCAAAAGTTAGTCTTAAGGGTCATTTTCTGCGTATAAGTTTAGAGCCCTAGCTTATTAGTCCGTAGGGTAGAAATACCCAACAACACCTTGGGAACTTGCTTCTCTTTCTGAGTGACTATGTGATTTTCCAGTCTCAACCTTGGGATTTTGTGCCTTATCATGGAAAATTCCCTTGCCTCTGTTTAGACTTATTCCTCTGCTTCGCTAGCTTTGTTTTCTGGCCAACTTCTCCTTTTCCTTCAACGCAATTTGATAAGCGTCCTCCACTGTCCTTACTGTCATCATGCTGATTTCATCCTGGATTTAATATCTCAGGCCATTTATATACCTAGCAACATTTTCATCATCTTTTCTCTCTGTCCAACCCTGATGTTCAATTTGTAGAACTCCTCTATGTATTTTTTTAGTGTAATTCCCTTCTGTCTCAGGTTCTGCAACTTCCTGAACAAATTTATCTGATAATCCTTGGGTATGAATTTATCCTTAAGCTTGGCTACCATTCTATCCCAATTATTTATCTTTTTCTTGCCTTTGCATCTTCTGTCAGCCTGTAGTTCATCCCACCACAACGCTGCATGTCCTTTTAATCTAGTGACAATATGCTTCACCTTCTTCTCTTCATCAACATATTCATAGTCAAAGTACTTGTCCATTGACCTTATCCAATCCAACAATTCTTTAGCATCTAAATTTCCTTCATACATTGGGATGTCTATCTTCACTCTAGCTCCCAACTTGACAACCACTTTCAATAAGCGTTCCTCTGCAACATCCTCTAATACAACTTCTTCAATTCCCACTTCTTCATTTTCTGCATCACTAACGTCTCCAACATCAGGTGATATCCTTTGTGCTGTCTCCATAGCAACTAACCTTGCGTGAAGTTCTCTCATCTCCCTTTCCACGTGTCGATTTGCTATAGGTGGCTTTGCACGTCTTCTAGGTGACATTATGATGAACTTTTCTCACTTTACACAGCTACCACTTGGTGTATCTAATACCAATTGACGATACCAAACTATCTCTTTTCACCTTCTCACCTTTGTCTGCTATCTACAAGCAAATTGTTGCTCTGATACCACTTGATGGTATCATCCAATATCCTTTGTCTCCTGCCTACTACCTAAAATAAGAAACAAGATCTGATACCACTTGGTGCATCACCCCTTCCCTCCTAGGGGTTCTGCAACCTCTCGGTCAAGGATCTTCAGATTTATGAGCCGAATCAACTCCTTGGGACCCTTCTATCCTCAATTCGGTTTGACACATGCCCTTTTTATCAACTTATGCATAGGTAGTATGGAACCCTCGGGCCCTTTTCTCAACACTCTTTAACCTTTGAATTTCATGAGAAATAGCTCCTTCTGCTAGTCCCTCTCCACACGCGACCTCGGGCTATGACTCGGGGATAAACCCTAAAATGTGCTTTGGACTTTAGCCTTTGGGAGTTCCAAACGTTCCAAATCCTTTTCCTTCTGAAGTGCTTCACACCCAAATTGACATATCGAGCACCACGTGCTCCAACAATCAATGACTGGATTTTTACCTCTGCAATGTGACGATACGCGTCCACTTCAGATCAATGACCACGATCTCCTTCACTAGATCGACCTTCGGGAGTTTTTGGATACTCCACCTTCATATTTCCTCCGAAGCTCGTGGATCTCCACCATGTGTCCCCTCTGGATTCAACGATCTAGATCTCCTTGCTCTTCGTGACTTCGTGGTGTTTGTGCTTGGCTCCACATAAAGCTTCAGGAGTTCTTTTTCATGAACTCTTTGATTTGCTGCTATGTATCCTCCTCGCAACCAACGACTAGGATTACTCCACAGCTTGAGGAATTTGACAATCCCTGCTCTTCAAACACTTTAAAACCTCTGAACCACAAAGGGTCGAAAGAATCCATGACTAACCTCCGTGCAAGTCTCCCAGATCTGATGGTCTAGAACAATTCCACTTCCTCTTGAACATATATTGTTCATTAATCTACGAAATATCCAAGAACTCCTCCCTATTGAAGGATTCTCCCCGCTATCTCTTTTGAGCTTATTCTTTCTTCGAAATGCTAACTCCTTAGAGCGTTTTCTTCGACACTTAGCCGAAATCGAACCTGTGCACGCCTTGAACCAGGCCTTTCCTCCACGACTTAGCTTCTTTGTGGACGACTGTGCACACCTTGTGACAATTCTTCACACTCCTCTGCAAATACTCTTAGATTGCTCCTCTTGGGATTCTGAGTCAAAAGAATCTGTGAACACACTCCTTGCAGACAATATGCACTCCTTACATACAAAGCTCCAAGTTATCTCTCCTGAACTTGTCCTCCTCGACACTCTGAACTTCTCAGAATTACTTCTTCGATACTTAGCCAAGTATCGACCCTACACACACATTGTGACATGATTCCTTCAACTTAACTCTTGATGGGCGACTGTGCACTCCTTGCAACAATCCTTATACGACTCAATTGTTCCTCTTGAACAATATGACCCTGAGTGCGTTTCTTCCTACACACACTTTCATTCTATCCCTCTTGAACTTTCTGAGTCAAAACAGACTCGGTCGACGCACTCCTTGTGGACACTTATGCACTCCTCACAAACAAAAGTTTCATGTTATCTCTTTTGAGCTTATGAGTCGAAATAGACTCTGTCAACTCACACCTTGCGGACACTATGCACTCCTTGCACAAGCTCATAGAAGAGAAAAAATTGAAACTTATCTAATATCTCACAGATTCATACATTCAACCATGTAAATGCAATTATAAGATAAGAGAAAGTAATAACAGAGAATTGAAATTAAACAAAAAGACTACCATTCATTCAGTCAGATAGACACAGTAACAACAAAACCAAACATTTGGATCAACGCTTTTCTGTTATATTCATTCAAATGATATGTACATGGACTCATACAATTCTCTTCAACATCTCTCAGCTTCAAATAGATTTTAGCAACAATAATCTTGCTACAATACTCTTTAGCACCTTCAACTAAGTTGCAACAACAACAACAACAACTCTCGGCTACAATAATCTTCAACAACCTCATTTGGGAAACAATACATTTATTTATAAAAAATATCTCATAGATCTTTTCCCTCCGACTACCTTAGAGCTATCCTATCGAAATAAAATATTTCAACTACTAAGGATTTATTAGAATAAATATTCGAGACAGACAGATAAGGGAAAATGCTTCGAATCTGTACCGCAAGATACTACATTAAAGGAAAATACACTCCCTATCGATCTCATGCGATGGTTCAACTCCAAAACATTTAAGACGTTCTTTAATTACAATCTTTTCAAGATATTTCATGACATGCCATATTTAATATTCAAAAATCACTTCAAAATGCATGCTAGTGCGCTGAGCTGTCCTCCACTTGCATGTTGATGACAATGCTCCTACATAAGAAAATTTGGTTTTCATTGTCAGTGTTTCATGGAAACCTACACATGAGATCTAGCTAAAGCATGCACAAACAAAACTTATCAATAAAAGGAAGAGAGATACACAATGAATAATGAGAATCAATGCATATTATGATCTTATCAATAAGTGAGTGATCTTCACTCATATAGGTAATGACATCCTATAATTATGAATGCATGCATAATAGTGATGGTCTAAGATTACAAAGTCTAAAATAGAATTAGTCAGTTAACTCCCACTGAACTAGTGTGCCAAAAATAGAGATTTCTCCAACACCCCCTCTGAACATCACCATGGAGTAAAAAACGAGTCCTGGCTACTTGTCCATTTTAGGTACTCATGTACAATGCAACTAATGAACACTGAATAAAAGTGAAGAAAGAGGGGAAATCACGTGGGAACAACCCCCCCTCCCTCAAAATATAATGTATCAAAAGATAAAAATGACAGCTGCTAGGCACCTGTGTTCTTCACTTCAAGACGATCCCGCAAAGTCTGAAACTTCTGCTTATTGAAAGTCTTCATGAAGATGTAGAAATATTTATGGATATGATGAAGTCCTTTGACAACCTGTCTATCCTTGTACCTCTTGATCCTGTGGACCCATCTGCACCTGAAAATATTCCTTTCTGGTGGAAGTGGAACCAGATGTGAAGTCTGATTCTTTAGGAGTGAGTCATACTGCTTCTGCATGGCTGCTTTCCATAATGGATTTCCCACAACCTTATTGTAGTTCTGCAGATCAGTGGATTGAACCATAATCAATGCATGGGCATCGCAGGTTCTGAAGATGAAAATACATGAGAAGGCTCCTCATGCTGAGATCGAGTCCTCCTCGAATCAAATGGATTCCTTGCAAGGTTTCTTGCTTCCTGAAGTGTGGTATGTACCTTCTTGGGCATCTACTGAAGCTTCGATGCTGGCTGTACTACCTGCTTATTTCCATGTACAAAATATGAGTGTATGGAATCATCTCTGATGTTTGAAACTGATGGAAGAACAAGAGTATATGCATGTTGCACTAGAGGTGCATGCAAAATAATCTCCTTATGTTTAAGTAGAATAGAGGATTCATCGTCAGAAAACTTAGTGAATTTATACAACCTTGACTTGTGATCCACCTCACCAATTACAATGATGGAATTGTCATGCATGTCAATTACTGAAACTGAATCTGATGTAAGTTCAACCTGTTTACCTTTCTAAGTGATCTGATAAACTGAGAGCAGATTCATAAAGATTTGGAACATGCAAAACATTCTCAAAACTGCTATTATTGAGTTTCACTCTCCCTTCTCCTTTTACTACTACTAAAGTATCATCCCCCATGAGAATAGGGGGTCTTGAGCATGGACTCAAAGAAGTAAAAACTTCCTCTCTAGCTGCCATATGATGTGATGTGCCAGAATCTATAATCCATGAATTAGATGAGGAATTAACTGCAACCAGAGCATGATGATTACCTTTCTTAGGCACATTGTTTTCTTCCTTGTTCCTCTTGGCTCCTTCAGGAATGAAGTCTCCAAGGTTATTCTTCTGAAGTACTTGTGTCATAAGATCGATATGCTTCTTCATGCATGTGGATTCTTCATGATTCGTTTTATTTCAATATGTGCATTGCTTTCCCTTCTTCTTCTTCCCTTTGGAATTTGAAGAATCTTTGGAACCTGAAGAATCCTTGAAGGGTTTGGAATATCCCTCATTCTTTGACTCTGGATGTAATAACTCCTTTCGTTTCTGCTTCGATTTCTGATTGGATGACGCTTTTCCATCATGCATGGTGAGTGCATGTGCTTTGGGATCTTTCATGAGGCCCATCTATGTGAGTTTAGTCTCCTCGTGTAAGAGACTCAATGAACCGAGCCAACATAGGCATTTTCCAATTTGTTTCAAAAAGACATCCGCCATAATGGAAATTGGAGACATATAGAATGTATTATGGTCCTAGCTTGGCCAAGATTGTTAGAATAAGTTGCTTCTCTTGTGTAGACTTGTCAATACCGCATTCACCCAAGCTCAATATCAAAGATTTAAATTTAGTAAAGAAATCTTGTATATTATCAAAACTTTTAGGGTCTAAGGTATTCAATTCTACCTCAAGCATATGACCTCGCATCTCAACCTGCTTTCCAAAGAGTCCTTCCAAGGTGGTCTAGATCTCATTTGGAGTCTTGCATTCGGCAACATGAAACCATAGATCAATGGAGATTAACTCTAAAAGTATTTCTGTGGCCTCATCTTGACGGTTCGTTCATCTCATCTTCTCAATCGCTGATGTAAGTTCTGTTTCTCTCGCCATCGTCAAATTATACAGTCATTTCCTTCTGATTTGGAATTCTGCCTTGGGATTCCAGTCAAAATAATTGTATGGCGTGAGGATTACCACCAAGTTTGACTGTATAATATTTGTCCTATCCATCTCTCCCACTGTTTCTAAGAACCCCTAAAAATTTACTCTCAATCTGCAAGTGAAAAATTAAGAAATCACGACAGAAAGGGCACTTTAAGTGAAAATTCGTATAAGTTTCAGGAGATGATCTTCCGACTTACTTTCTGAGCAAACGATGAGGAATCTCTCCAAATGGTTGAAAACTCACTTGCAGAATGGGTCAATTTACTTCTCACGCAAGTCGTTTCCTCAAAAACTTAATATTTTAGGAGCAATGAATGTAGAAAGGTACGACCATGGATTCGTATCAGTTTCAGGAGGCTATCTTGTGGCTTACTTTCTGAGCAAACAGTGAGGAATCTCGCCAAACGGTTGAAAACCCACTTGCATAATGGGTCGATTTACTTCCTACGCAGGCCGTTGTCTCAAAACATTAATACTTTGGGAGAAATAACTGTTGAAAGGTACAACCACGGATTCGTATCAGTTTCAGGAGGCTATCGTGTGGCTTACGTTCTGAGCAAACGGTGACGAATCTCGCCAAATGGTTGAAAACCCACTTGCAAAATGGGTCGATTTACTTCTCGTGTGAGCTGCTTCCTAAAAAACTTATTTTTTTTTGGAGAAATCACTACTGAAAGGTACGACCACGGATTTAGCTCGCCAGGTTGCATTGGGTATGAATGTGGCCATGAACATTGACACGTTGATTAAAGTCATTTAATATTTGAATTGCATTTGGAAAATGTGATATGCTGAAATGATGCATGCATAAAGAATGATATTTAATTTTTTTTGTACCATTGAATAGATGAAAATGATTTGACTGTTAGTATGCACAGTTTTGAAGATATAATGTGCATGAGAACTAACAACTGGTTTGGCTATGTAAAGATGGAGTTGCAAGAAGAAGGGTCTTGGATATGGAAACAAAAGTAAGCCCATAAGGAAGACCAATGCCTACTGAGCCAAACTGCTATGGGAAGGAAAATATCACACTTGTGAATCTGGTTCAAAATAAAATGTGGAATTTGGAAATCTGTGGGTGACATATTTGCAAGAAAATTTTGAATTGGAATTGATGATAACATCTCACAGTTACTGTATGCATGTGATACAAATGAGATGAAATATCTATCCTGGAGGGACAAAGAATGGTTGTCAATGGAAAAAATGGAAAAATACTACTGTTGTGACATGAGAAACTTGTGATAAGTCATGATCTCTATTATCACCATAACAATTTTCAGATGGTATCTAGGTTTTAGAGTTTTAGAAGAAGGTCATGTCTCTAAGGAGATATGATATTTCAGAGGACCAGGCTATATCTGGCGGCGTATGGAAAAATATAGCAGAGGTGTGAAGGGTAAGACTCGGTGGATCGTCGATCTTGAAAGCGGCCCAAATCAACGACTAAGGCGCATATCGGGGATTGAAATAGCGCGAAGATTAAGCAGTCGAAGGCAGGCCAGGGAAAAACGTCATGGTTTTATTGGTGGATTTGTGGCGCCTATAGAGGTACATCGAGGAAAAAAGCAGTTTGACTAAAACCACTTTCTCCTACCCCTGATGCCAAAGTCGTTGGGTAAATATAGACAGTAGATCTTAAAACAACTTGGATCAACGACTGAAAATCGTATCAACGATTGAAGTAGCGCAAAGATTAAGAAATCGAGAGCGAGCCGGGGAAAACCGTCATGGTTTAAATCATGGACGCATGGCGCCTTCAGAGACACATCGGGGTGAAAAGAGGTCCACTTAAAACTTTTTTCTCCTACCCCCAATGTCAATAGATACCTATAAAAGGAGTACCCCCCAACATTATTTTATGATAATTTCAAGCATTCAAATGTTCAGAAATTTGGTGCAAAGCATCTATTTAAAACTCAAGCTCAGAACTGAACCAGATTCGTGCTTCCTTCGCCGCTTAACATGTATTTTTCACCATGGCCACTAATCCTGTTGTCTTATCCGTAAATGAGCAAGACATCTCCTCCAGAGAAGAAGCCCTAATTGATCGATACTCCGATGTTTTCGACACAAAGATAACAGTCTCGTCCATTTCTGTGTCTAGATCAAATTTTTTGAACAATGTTGGAACACACGTGCCTTTCCTCGAAGCGACTCAAGCCTCCATCACCCCTTATGTCCTAGAAGTAGTATTTCCTTTCCTCGAATTCATAAGATGGTGTGCAGAGCGATATTCTCTAGAAGAAAGAGTCATTCTGAATAATCTAGGGTCAAAGGTTTTGTGTGAAATAGACATTCCAGAGTCACTCCTACACACCCTCAGTATACCAGAGTCCTTTTCCACGGTGTCAAATCCCTTCGAGGAACAATAAATGATCACAATTTATAGAGAATTCCCGCCAAAAGAAAAAACCCTGTTCCTATAGACCATTGTCAAGCCTGAACATCATTTCAAGAGTCTATCATTACCTGCCAGTGTAAGCATCATGATCATCGAAGTCCAGTGGGCTTGTTCTATGCTAAGTCAAATTTCAGGGTTAAACAATGACAAGTTTGTGGTAGATGTCATGTTAGGTTTTCTGTTAATTTTCTTTTTGTCTGATCAGTTGGTCTGTGTCAATTTTGAAAAATTTATTGCTGAAAATATGCATCAACAACTATTCAACTTCAATTCATTGAGACACTTCAGATACTACATGCACTTGCTGAGAATGTTTCTGGAATCTAACAAAACTAAATTTCCTAAGACTGCATTTATGTCGACCATGTGTAAAAATATCACCATGATTATTTTCATCAACAAAATTATGTCCAGGGTGTACAGTCTCATTTTTGGTTCAGATCTGCCAAGGGTCCTGGAAGAAATGAAAATTTGTTTACACCAAATCCAGAGAGCCGGGTAGGAAATTGGATGCAGTTCATACAATTCACTGTGATTTAGGTATATGGCTACCAGGAAGGACCTTATCTTTTACCAATTTTTCTAACTCCCAGAATCTTTGCTTTGGAGTTCATAAGACAGAGGATCATCTCAGAGACTGAGCATTTTTGAAAGCACACAAGGCTTCTAATCTAAAATTTCCTTTCATAGTAGGTTCCTTTGTGGTGAAGAAAAAATCATGTTAGCCTCAGATTCAATCCAAACTCGGTGAATTTGGATTCACACAGTTGCAAGGAAGAAAATACGACCCGCACCAGATCATATCAAGGAGAATATTGGCAAGCAGACAAGGCCCCTATGAACACAAGCATGTTGAAGGATTCGATAAGTTGGCCAATCTAGAAACATGTGTAGATATGGAGGTTACTATGCAGCATGTCTTAGGGAGCTTCCTTCCTGCCTTTTCCATTATAAGGGAGCATCTAGGATTCCCTGTATGCCACTATAGGGGAGTTCCCTTCCTGTTAGGATAATTTTAAACATTTCCTCCTTTTTCTGTGGGAATATCTGAAGATGCCTTGGAGTTGTTATGGTTCAATACGACTCATGAGCTCAAGATCCTCTACTTTGGGAAATCTATCCTAACATAAGGATGAATAATCTCAACCATTCCCTTGATTCCCTATAGTTTTTAGAGCTCCCAAGTCCTATATAAACCATGCCATTCATGAGTGGAAGGGTATTTTTTGTGGAGAAATTTTAGAGATATCAAACCTTTGATCTCATAGATAGTTCAATAGTATTCCGACAATGCATATAAGGGGCTAGAAAGGAGAAGAATGGAGGAAGTATTGCAATACATAATGATTGTAAGTGTTTCATGTTTCTCATATCAATAAATAAATTATCCCATTTCCACACATCTATCTTATCCATTCTTTTTGCCATGTGTCTACTTGTGTTTAAAGTAGGATTGCTATCATATGAAATTAGGTAGTAGTGGTAGAGAGTTTTTATATCCTTTTTCTAGTTTCATCTTCATGTTCAAGGTGTGGATCTGGAGCTCAATCTTTGGAACATCAAGGACAAACTACGGGAAAAGGTACCATTCCCGTTTCTTTTCTCTATCTCTCTCTGCAAGTAAAGAAATAAAATAGATGGAGTTTGGAATGTTAGTGTATATTTGTTAGAACTTTATTAGTTGAATAAAACCCAAATAAGGGGAGCTCAACTTGTCCACAGGGTGATATTTTTCATGGAATCTATTTTGTCACCCTTGAACATGGCACTTGTATGCATCTTTCTTATAGTTGGATAATTTGCTCGTCTATGAGTCATTTGAATTCCATGTGTCGTCATAATCTTTCAATTCCTTCGAAGAGAACCTTTCATTTTCATCACACTATGGTGATAATCACATTATGTTTGGATCCTTGCCTCCTTGAGTCAATGATGACAAGTCACTTATCATGCCACACAATGTTCAAGGGAAGTATAAACCTTACAACCACTTTAAAGTATTCATACCCGTGTCATTATTTCCACATTTTCTCTATCATTCCACATCATTTCCTATTCTATTTCATGTCGATGATGGGGGATACATCATGGCCCTCCTTCGATGAGTCTATTCCTGTCGACTTCAACACATTATCAAGGAATGATACTTAGAAACCAATTATTACCTTGGAGCATACATGCCTTAATGGTATGTTTCCTCATTTTCGAAAGTGGTTTTATATCATTGACCTATGATCGAAATATTCCACCGAGTGTTCAACTCTAGGTCATTGATTCACACCCGTTGGATTGTACTAGGGTACCTTGTGATTCATTGACATCACTGATGATTTCACTTTCACTTGTTAACGATATACATTGATGAACGATAATCAAGTGGTTTCTACCATGTTTGACATCAATAGATCTATTCACATGGATAGAATCGTACCATTTCGGGATAAGGATGAAGACCTTGAGTTGGGAACTCATTTTGTTATGTGATTTTCCCATCTTGCATTGGAGATCATTTGACACTACTATATATACTGTCACATAAATCCACTTTGTTTGTTCCATGGATATGTTGTTTTGTCATATCATATCTCCATAGTGTATTCTTTCGTGGCTCTGACTTGACTGATTCATGGAGTTATGGATCCACATTGTATGTTTGGTGGCCATATCCTTAGTCAATACTTTTGTGGATCCACAGTGTATTGATCGATGTCCATGCTTTTAGTCAGCTTGTACCGAGCATGGGTATTCCTACTTCAAGATGATTTATATAGATACTATTTGATGTTTGTTTGCAACTTCCATCCATCTCTCCTATTTCATCACCCCTCACATGCATAAATTTTTTTGGCTATAAACGTTTCTTCTGACCTCACATTTTAGGGGGAAATTTGTTACACGCAAAACTTGCACACTGCCTGACGTTGTACTAAGTGTCGTGCTTATGTCACTATTTCATTAAGTGTCACGCTTATGTACAATTGCGTTGCTGAGTGTTGTAATTCCAAAACGATACTTTCCTAAGTGTCACATTTATGTTTCATCACTCCAACACCTTGGAACAATACTTTGTCATCATCCCTAGCCATTAGGGAGAAAAAAAAACCATTTTGGAGGTCAAAAATATGACTTTTTTCCCTCACTTTTTGGCCTATTTGGAAGAGGGACTCCCCCCTACCATATATTAGGGAGCATCCTCCTTCCCCTTTCAATTATAAGGGAGAATATATGATTCCCTATATACCACTATAGGGGAGTGTGCTTCCTGTTAGGACAATTTTAACCATTTCCTTATTTTTCTGTGGGAAGATACCGAGATGCCTTGGAGTAGTTATGGTTCAGGATGACTCATGAGATCAAGATCCTCTAATTTGGGAAATCAATCCTAACCTAAGGAAGAATAATAGTAACCATTCCCTTGATTCCGTATAGTGGTTAGACCTCCCAAGTCCTATATAAACCAGACCATTCATGAGTGGAGGGGTAATGTTTGGGGAGAAATTTTGGAGATATCAAACCTCTACTCTTAGATATAGTTTAGTAGTATTCTGGTAGTGCATATAAGGGGATGTAAAGGATAAGCATGGAGGAATTTTTTCTGCACATCATTATTGTAAGTGTTTCATGTTTCTCATATCAATAAAGAAATTAGAATATTTCCATACATCTATCATATCCATTCTTTGTTGCATGTGTCTACTTGTGTTTCAAGTAGGATTGCTATCGTCTGGCATTAGGTAGTAGTGGTAAAGAGTTTGTCTACCCTTTTTGTAGGTTCATCTTCATGTTCGAGGTGTGGATGTGGATATCAAGCTTTGGAACATCGAAGACAGACTACAAGAAAAGGTACCATTCCTCTTTCTTTTCTCTATCTCTCTCTACAAGTAAATAAATAGAATAGATGGAGTTTGGAATGTTAGTGTCTATTTGTTATAACTTTATTAGTTGAATAAAAATCAACTAATGGGAGTTGAGCTTGTTTGCAGGGTGATATTTTTAATGGAAACTATTTTGTCTCCCTTGAACATGGCACTTGTCTGCATCTTGCTTATAGTTGGATAATCCACTTTTCTTTGAGTCATTCGAATTCCATGTGTCGTCATAATATTTCTACACCTTTGAAGAGAACCTTTAGTTTCCATCACACTATGGTGATCATCACATTATGTTTGGATCCTTGCCTCATTGAGTCAATGCTTCCAAGTCACTTGTCGTGCCACATGATGTTCAAGGGAAGTATCAACCTTACAATCACTGCAGTATTCATACTTGTTTCATTCTTTCCACATTTTCTCTATCATTCTACATCATTTCATGTTCTGTTTCATGTCGATGATGGGGAATACATCATGCCCTCCTTCAACGAGTCTATTTCTGTTGAATTCAACACATTATCTAGGAATCATACTTAGAAACCAATTAGTACCTTGGAGCATACATGCCTCAATGGTAGGTTTCCTCATTTTTGATAGTGGGTTTATATCATTGACCTATGATCGAAATATTCCACCAAGTGTTCAACTTCAGCTCATTGATTCACACCCATTGGATTGTACTAGGGTACCTTGGGAGTCATTGACATCACTGATGATTTCCCTCACACTTTTTAACGATATAAATTGATGACCGGTAATCAAGTGACTTCTACCATGTTCGACATCAAGACATCTATTCACATGGCTAGAATCGTACCATTTTGGGATAAGGTTGAAGACCCTAGGTTGGGAACTCATTATGTTATGTTCTTTTCCCAGGTTGTGTTGGAGATCATTTGACACTACTGTATATACTGTCACATAAATACACATTGTATTGGCCCGTGGCTATGTTGTTTTGTCATATCATAGCTCCATAATGTATTTCTTTCGTGGATATGAATTGATTGAGTCATGTAAATATGGATCCACATTGTATGTTTGGTGGCCATATACTTAGTTAGTACTTTCATAGATCCACAGTGTATTGGTCGGTGTCCATGCTTTGAGTTAGCTTGCACTTAGCATGGGTATGCCTACCTCAAGATGATTTATATATATATTGTTTGATGTTTGTTTGCAGCTTCCATCCGTCTCTCCTATTCCAACACCCATCAAATGCATAAAATGTTTCAACCATCAAAATTTCTTCTGACCTCACATTTTAGGGGGCAATTTGTTACACACAAAACTTTCACATTTCCTAATGTCGTACTAAGTGTCGCGCTTATGTCACTATTTCATTAAGTGTCACACTTATGTGTAGTTGTGATGCTGAGTGTCATAATTTTAAAATGACACTTTCCTAAGTGTTACATTTATGTTTCATCACTCCGACACCTTGGAACAACACTTTGTCATCATCCCTATCCATTAGAGAGAACAAAAACCCATTTTGGAGGTCGAAAATATGACTTTTCCCTCACTTTTTGGTCTAGTTGGAAGAGGGACGTCCCCTACCATGTCTTAGGGAGAGTCCTCCCTCCCTTTTTGATTATAATGGAGCATCCAAGATGCCTTGTCTACCACTATAGGGGAGTTTCCTTCCTGTTAGGACAATTTTAACCATTTCCTCCTTTTTTTGTGGGAAGATCCTGAGATGCCTTAGAATAGTTATGGTTCAGGATGACTCATGAGCTCAAGATCCTCCACTTTTGGAAATAAATCATAATCTAAAGAGGAATAATATCAACCATTTCATTGATTCCCTATAGTTGTTAGACCTCCCAAGTTGACGCAGACCCCCTGCCCTCAGGCCGAGATCCGCTCAGGATCGATTTTCTCCAAAAGATAAGATATCCCAACTCAGCGATTCCTCACGGGAATCCTGCTAACAATCCACAGGTCCTTTAGTAGCCCCACCTATGCGAACATGCACAAGGTGCGATATTCACCTCCTCCAAGTGACAACGGTGCTATGACCAAGGCCTACACTCGAAGGTGCTAATCGTGAGTTAGCTTTTGGCTTCTTCGGATGTAAGGAGACCCTGCACTAATCCAAAAAGGTGCTATCGGATTTCGACAGTCAGAACTCCTACCTGTGAGTTCTTCGCTCCTTGCCCTTTGAAATGTCAAACCCTGAAACACGATATAGGTCAATGGGGTATTGAATCCTTCCAAGGTGACGAGCACACACCACCTGTCACCTCTTCCTAGGCATTGTGGTTATGCCACCTGTCATCCATGTGGCCCCTACATCTGGGATGTGCCACCTGTCCTCCCAAGCCTTCGGGTTTCAGGACTCAAGAGAACAACGAACTGTCATTCTCTTCCCTCTACAAACCCCGAACTCTGAAATCTTACCTTCGATGATATCGACGGCTATATGCCTCCGTTGATCTGACGGCCCATGGCGTATCGGGATTTCACAAATTGCGATCCAAGACGCTTGACCCCAAACCTCTTGTCACTCCATTCCACGAACTCTGATACGCGAGTTTGCATGGAAGATCAACGTCCCATGTTGATCCGGATCTGACGGTCACTATCCCTCTAGAGATTAAGGGTGTTGAAAAGACACCCAGTCTTAATCTATTCGTTGTTCTAAGAGATCCAACGGCCCATGGGATTTTGACACTTCCTCTCAAAGCATCTCCACCGTCTGTTTCAGCTCCTCTCCTGCGCGACCTCCCAGAGGTTAAACTCCGTGTGCCTTCCTCTGGATCTGATGGTTATCGGTCCTTTGCACTAGATCTGATGGCCCAGATTTGTTTCTCCCTTGTGCTCTTTCCTGCATGCATAGACCCCATGCCCTCAGGCCGAGATCCGCTCAGGATCGATTTCCTCCAAAATATAAGCTATCCCAACTCAGCGATTCCTCACAAGAATCCTGCTAATGATCCACAGGTCCTTCAGTAGCCCCACCTGTGCGAACATGCACAAGGTGTGAGCTTCACCTCCTCCAAGCGACCATGGTGCTATAACCAAGGGCTACACCCGAAGGTGCTAATCACGAGTCAAATTTTGTCTTCTCCGGATGCAAGGAGACC
>SNQJ01S0015673.1:86127-111582 GCA_010110895.2 Picea sitchensis | reverse complement strand
TACCTTTGATGATATCGACGGCTCTATGCCTCCCTTGATCTAACGGCCCATGTCGTAATCGGGATTTCGCAAATCGTGATCCAAGACGCTTGACCCCAAACCTCTTGTCACTCCATTCCCTGAACTCTGATACGTGAGTTCGCATGCGATATCAATGACCCACATTGATCTAGATTTGACGGTCACTATCCCTCTAGAGATTAAGGGTGTTGAAAAGACACTCAGTCTTAATCTCTTCGTTGTTCTAAGAGATCCAACGACCCACGAGATTTTGGCACTTCCTCTTGAAGCATCTCCACCGTCTATTTCATCTCCTCTCCTGCGCGACCTCCTAGAGGTTAAACTCCATGCGCCTTCCTCTGAATCTGATGGTTATTGGTCCTTTGCACTAGATCTGATGGACCAGATATGTTTCTCCCTTGTGCGCTTTCCTACATCCGTCTGGACGTATAATTCAATGACCTAGATCGCGCCTCTCCAGTTGATCCAACGATAACTGTGCTCTACCTTGATAATGTGCTTCTCCTTCCTCTTAGAATATTTCTTGCTCCAAAAGGCCTCAGCCTTTGTCTCTGCTGCGAAGCCTGTAACCTTGGCTTCCGCCTGTATTCTAAGATACGTTCCTCCTCCTAAGCTTTATTACTCTAAACCTCAAAGGGTTCCTTCGATCTCTGCAACCTCTTGCATGACTCTTGCACGAAATGGAGCTATCTCCTCTAAGCTTATCCATGGATTTGACCTCAAAGTGTCTCTATCCCTTTCTCTCCTTGAAGGGATATAAGTGACCTATGGCAACTACTTGCTCAAGCATGCTTTGCTGAGCCTACAGGGTGTTAAGTAACCCTGTGAGTGTCTCCTCCTGTGACACTTCTCCTTCTTCTCAGAACTTGAAAGAGTTCCTTCTGTGCACACTTGCACAAACTCAATGCCCACCTGCCAGAGTTCTCTAGAATATTTAGTGACTCTGTCTTCTCACCGAACTTGAAATAGATTTATCCTCAATGCACCCTGTGCATTTGCTCAATGCCCTCCTGGCAGAGCCTTTACAAAATTCTCATCAATTTTGCTTCTCCTCTCTGTGCTCTCCTCTGCACAGTTCTTCCTTCAGGGTGTTCAACAACCCTGAGGATTCTTCTTGAGTCAATGACTTCAGTTGGTGCGCCCTCCTGGAATGTCTTTGTCTGAAATTCCACAGAATTCAGAAGTGCACTCCTGCACTAGTTTTCAGAGACCGTAGTACTCTGTCATGCACTCTTGCATGAGACCACAAAGAATCCAAACCTGAAATCAAAGAAATCTCAGATAGGAAAATATATCTATCCCTGCAAATGCACATCTAACATACATCTACAACATATCATCAACACATAAAGACATTCATTCATGAACTCACAAACACATGAACAACAACATGAAGGAAAAATTGCTCTGTTTGTATTAATAAAAAATGCCTGATTGNGCTCTGTTTGTATTAATAAAAAATGCCTGATTACAATGTGTTCGAGCTCGGACTGCAACAGAGTCTCGACTCTCTTCTCCTCTCTACCCTATTCTCTATTCTACCTCTTCTTTCCTTTTTTATTACTCCTACCCTTAACAAAAAACAAAAAGAATATCTTTTTACAAAAGGGGGCTCCTCGAGCGCTTTCCTCCATCTCACCAACTCTCATTAATTTACATTCAATTAAATTGAATGGCTGTCTAGTCCGAATTAGATCTAGATCTCAGACTTACATCCATTTAAGGCAACCTTTATCTAAATCCTGCGTACATGCATGGATTTTGTCTCTTTGGCCTTACAAACATTTAATTACATTTCAAAATTTGAAAAAAGAGAGGGCTGCACCTCTCCCCTTCCATTGAATGCACGCTTGATGTGCTGGTTGGTTGACACGTAGCTGGCTTGGAGCGATGCTCCTGCATCATACTCCTCTGCTGTGAGAAATTCATGAGCTACTGCTCATGAGATTCCCAGTATCACTGTTTAAATCCACCTGGATCCCAAACAATTCTTTGGAGTTGTCCATCCACTCCATCGCTTCGCTGCTGCTTCCCTACTGCTATGGTAGGTTCTCCTCTACTCAGCTTCCCTTTGCTGACCGCTTCTTCTAATCTGATCATCAGCCTTCTGATCTCCTCAATTATCTCATCCAGTTGATCCCATGGATGTCTCTCCTTTTTCAGCCTGCTCCGTTGCACTTCTTCCCTGCAAATGGGTAGATCAAATAGATCTCCCATGCCATCTTCTTCGTTTGTGGACTCAACTTGCCACCCTGCTACAAAATTCAGATCTGCAGTCTTATCTTCTTGACTGGCCTGATGTTCAGTCACCTTCTCTGACAGACTTTCTTCTGCCATTTCCCCTTGAGCTGGTTGAATTCCATCTTCCTCCAGCTACTCCTTATACTGGATTTTTCCTTCATCTGCTGCTACATGCCTCGGCATTGCAGTCATCATCATTTGTTCATCTCCCTGGCTGAAATTTTTGAGCAATTCCTCGGAATACTCCTCTATTAACATATGCATGAATGTATGCTCTCAGCAACCATCTACTGGCTCTGGATGGCTTAACCAATCCTCCATCATTTCTAACTCCAACTCCCATGGAGCGAGTATCTTATCCCCATGTTCTTCTACTAATGGGGCAGATTTTGATGTTTTCTCCATTTCTTCCTCTTTGACAGTCACTGTTGGTTGTCCTTCTCCTGCTACTATTGCATCTACAACATAGGCTTGGGCCTCCACTAGGCTATGTGGTAGGAATACTTCAATTCCCCAAATGATCAAAAAGTGTGTTTGATCCTTCTCTATCAGCTCCTCTCGCTGACCTGAACTCATCCCTGAGTTCATGAGACTTTTAGACGTCTCATATTCTCTCCCTTGCCCACCTGGAAATATGGGATTTCCTCTCTACCCTCCTAGAAGTCTATGAGATCCTCCAACGATCTCATCTCATTGCCTTCCTGGCAACCTGAATTTTCTGTTCTGCCCTCCTGACAGTCTTTGAGATCATCCTGTGACCTCTTCTTATTTCCGATCTGGAAAATTGAAAGTTCCTCACTGCCCACTTGGCAGCTTTTGAGATCTCTGCTCGATCTCTCTTCCTCCTCATCACTGAGATTTCTCCCAGTCTCTAGTTCACAGACATGAACCATCTCCTCTTCATCTATGAGGATTTCCACATACCTCATCCATTCCTGCAGTAGTCTATGCTGTCTTCGGGCCAATAAATATTGAACTAGCCATTTCACCTTTGTTTTCATGGGCCATTCATATAACCACCATGCTCTTGCACTCTGTTTCATTCGAAATGCAGGCTCCTCCATCCTCGCTCTTATCTCGGTGAGTTCTTCATCCATCTTAGATTTTCTCTACTGCTGGTGGTCCTTGCCTTGACCATTCCTATGGCTTTCAGTATCCATCTTCATCCTCCTACCTTCCCTCCTGGAAAGTCTATTGCTGTCACTCTGCGACTGAGAGAACTTCCAGCATCTCCTACAGTCCACCCGACAGTATACAGAGCATCAACACTTTGTCTTCCTTCCTCGCCCTACATAAATCAATTCTGTGCAATATTTGATACCAAAGTGACACAGACCCCCTGCCCTCAGGCCGAGATCCACTTAGGATCGATTTCCTCCAAAATCTAAGTATCCCAACTCAGCTATTCCTCACAGGAATCCTGCTAACTATCCATAGGTCCTTTAGTAGCCCCACTTGTGCAAACATGCACAAGGTGTGATATTCACCTCCTCCAAGCGACCACGGTGCTATGACCAAGGCCTACAACTAAAGGTGCTAATCATGAGTTGGCTTTTGGCTTCTTCAGATGCAAGGAGACCCTGCGCTAATCCCAAAAGGCACTACCGGCTTTCGGTAGTTGGAACTCCTACCTGCGAGTTCTTTGCTCCTTTCCCTTTGAAACACCGAACCCCGAAACACGATATAGGTCAACAGGGTATTGACTCCTTCCAAGGTGATGAGCACACACCACCTGTCACCTCTTTCTGGGCACTGTGATTACACCACCTGTTATCCACGTGGCCCCTACATTTAGGATGTGCCACTTGTCCACCCGAGCCTTCAGCTTTCGGGACTCAAGAGAACAACAAACTGTCGTTCCCTTCCCTCTACAAACCCCGAACTCTGAAATCTTACCTTCGACGATATCGACGGCTGTATGCCTCCCTTGATCTGACAGCCCATGGCGTATCGAGATTTCGCAAATCACGATCCAAGACGCTTGACCCCAAACCTCTTGTCACTCCATTCCCCGAAATCTGATACGCGAGTTTGCATGTGAGATCAACGACCCACGTTGATCCGGATATGATGATCACTATCCCTCTAGAGATTAAGGGTGTTGAAAAGACACTTAGTCTTAATCTCTTCGTTGTTCTAAGAGATCTAACGGCCCACGGGATTTTGACACTTCCTCTTGAAGCGTCTCGACCATCCATTTTAGCTCCTCTCCTGTGCGACCTCCTAGAGGTTAAACTCCGTGCACCTTCCTCCGGATCTGATGGTTATCGATCCTTTGCACTAGATATAATGGCCCAGATCTATTTCTCCCTTGTGCACTTTCCTGTGTGTGTCTAAACGTAGAATTCAATGACCCAGATCTCACCTCTCCAGCTGATCCAACGACAACTGTGCTCTACCTTGAGCATGTGCTTCTCCTTCCTCTTAGAAGATTTCTTGCTCCAAAAGGCCTCGGCCTTTGTCTCTGCTATGAAGCCTGTAACCTTGGCTTCTGCCTATATTCTAAGAGACGTTCCTCCTCCTGAGATTTATTACTCTGAACCTCAAAGGGTTCCTTCGATCTCTGTAACCTCTTGCATGAATTTTGCACAAAATGGAGCTATCTCCTCTGAGCTTATCCATGGCTCTGACCTCAAAGTGTCTTTGTCCCTTTCTCTCCTTGAAGGGATATGAGTGACCTTGGGAAACTACCTGCTCAAGCACACTTTGTTGAGCCTACAGGGTGTTCAGTAACCCTGTGAGTGTCTCCTCCTGTGACACTTCTCCTTCTTCTCAGAACTCGAAAGAGTTCCTTCTGTGCACACTTGCACCAACTCAATGCCCACTTGGCAGAGTTCTCCAGAATATTCAGTGACTCTGTCTTCTCACCGAACTCGAAATAGAGTTATCCTCAATGCACCCTGTGCATTTTCTCAATGCCCTCCTGGAAGAGCCTTGACAGAATTCTCAGCAATTTTTCTTCTCCTCTCTGTGCTCTCCTTTGCACAGTTCTTCCTTCAGGGTGTTCAACAACCCTGAGGATTCTTCTTGAGTCAATGACTTCAGCTGGTGCACCCTCCTAGAATGTCTTTGTCTAAAAATCCACTGAATTCAGAAGTGCACTTCTGCACTAGTTTTCAAAGACTGCAGTACTCTGTCATGCACTCTTGCATGAAACCACAAAGAATCCAAAACTGAAATCAAAGAACTCTTAGATAGGAAAATCTATCTATCCATGTAAATGCACATCTAACATACATCTACATCATATCATCAACACATAAAGACATTCATTCATGAACTCACAAACACATGAAAAACAACATGTAGGAAAAACTGCTCTGTTTGTATTAATCAAGAATGCCTGATTACAATGTGTTCGAGCTCGGACTACAACAAAGTCTCAGATCTCTTCTCCTCTCTACCCTATTCTCTATTCTACCTCTTCTCTCCTTTTTTCTTACTCCTACCCTTAACAGAAAACAAAAAGAATATATTTTTACAAAAGGGGGCTCCTTGAGTGCTTCCCTCCATCTCACCAACTCTCATTAATTTACATTCAATTAAATTGAATGGTTGTCTAGTCTAAATCGGATCTAGATCTCAGACTTACAAACATTTAAGGAAACCTTTATCTAAAGCCTGCGTACATGCATGGATTTTGGCTCTTCGGACTTACAAACATTTAATTACATTTCAAAATTTGAAAAATGAGAGGGTTTCGCCTCTTTCCTTCCATTGAATGCACGCTTGATGTGATGGCTGGTTGGTGCGTAGCTGGATTGGAGTGATGCTCCTACATCACAAGTCCTATATAAACCATGCCTTTCATGAGTGGAAGGGTAATTTTTGGGGAGAAATTATGGAGATATCAAACCTATGATCTCAGAGATAGTTCAGTAGTTTTCTGGCAGTGCATATAAGGGGATGGAAAGGAGAAGCATGGAGGAAGGCTTGCAACACATCATGATTGTAAGTGTTTCATGTTTCTCATATCAATAAATAACTTAGCCTATTTCCATACATCTATCTCATCCATTCTTTCTTGCACGTGTCTACTTGTGTTTCAAGTAGGATTTCTATCATTTGACATTAGGTAGCAGTGGTAGAGAGTTTTTCTATCTTTTTTGCAGGTTCATCTTCATGTTTGAGGTGTGGATATGGAGCTCAAGATTTGGAACATCGAGGACAGACTACAGGAAAATGTACCATTCCTATTTATTTTCTTTATCTCTCTCTGCAAGTAAAGAAATATAATAGATGGAGTTTGGAATGTTAGTGTCTATTTGTTAGAACTATCTTAGTTGAAGAAAACCCAGCTAAGGGGAGCTCAACTTGTCCCCAGGGTGAGATTTCCCAGAACAATGGGCTAGAGAACATTCACAAGACTAGCTTACCAAGGATAATATGAGTATGTTGAAAGTGTTTACTGCCGCAAGGATATTATCTGCATAATCTCCTTGAGGAGAAGGATTGCAGATTGAAATTTTGTTGGTAATTACTAAACAAAAATTGAATCATGTTGGATTGTAGTAGACGAATCATATCATTGCTTTGGGTGAATGATAGCCACTCCTACAAGAGTGTGATTATGTTGATAGACACTAATAAAAAGACTTATATGCGAATGGAAAAAACCTATTATAGGGATACTTGAGTCCATGGAGAGAATGGAATGCATAGGTGGAAAGGTAGCCTACAAATTTGGGGTTATGAAACCTCTGTTAATTACAATTTCTTCTTAAATAAGAAATTAGGGCTTGTAGGTATAATTTCCCATGACTAGAGGCCTTATGGAAATATGTGAGGTCAAGTTACTTGACCTGTGATCATAACTAAAAACCTGCTATTGGGATAATCCCCTTTTTGCAAAGTTAAAAGGAGTCCTATGTACTGAGAATAACCTTCATGAAAGAAGTAAAGTGACATGATAAATTTTAGGAGCTCATGGATATGCTAAGGGAGTGTATATCCCTAATAAATTAAGGGTGTGTCTATGAAAGAGGTAAGCAAGTGGAATATGTCTGCACTATAGGCATAGGTGAAATGCTTGTTTCACAAGGATATGCTAGAATGCATATGGAAAAGGATTGAACATACACATTTGACATATTATAACCTATGGTGGGTTGTAAGGTATGGTCTATCGATGGAAATTTTATATGAGAATGACCTGATGTCAGCAAGAGTTAGCAGTAGGAATGAAATGCTGATAATGTTTTGACCTATTACCTTATTAAGATAGGACTGTAAGGATTAATGAGAGACCGATACAAGGTCTGATTAAGGAGGTGCCAGGACACCTTTAGATGAACAATGGGTCATATTGACATCCAAAGATGGATGATAGCTATATGGATATGGCTTGGTATACTCAGATAACGATAAGAGGGAGTTTAGGAAAATATTCCCTTGTATAAATTTGTTGAACAAGAATGAATTGAGGCATGAAGAAAAGACTAGAAGTGGTTATCTTACTACCTTGGGTAATGCAGTAACTACCCATCTGAATTTTTATTTATGGAAGGTTTTTATAGTAGAAAGGGAAAAAGTAGCCCTTGTTGGTTTTTTCCATGTAGAGAGGGCAACATCAAGATGAATTATGACTGTGAGACTAGTTATATGATTGATTGTAAGATCTCACTAAAGAACATTGATATTAAAACTAAAATATCAATGTGAATGAATGAGGTAAAAAGGTGCAAGTGATGCACCTACATATATACAAGTATATGTATACATGCTTAAAATCATAATATGACTACTTGATCAAGTAGGATGTGAGGCAATATGTGTACTTTTTAGATCTAAGTGATGCCATGGCTGCATGGTTAACCCTATGTTGGAGGGTCTGATTATATCAATTGAATACTAAATTGAGGAGGATGTGTCCCATTTCCTCAAGAAAATCTGAAGTAAATTGTTGAAAGAATAAATGAGTAGGAATGCTCTTTTATCATGATAAAAGGAAACATGATTATGCCTTTGAGGATTGCATGAGAGTGATTGTGAACAATCATGAGTGAAGATTTTAAAGTAAATATGAATGTGAGATGTAAAGTATTCCTATGGTAGACACACATAGACTTATGATGATGCATATGGTTAAGTGAATTATGAATGTAAGTTGGAGAACTACAGCCATAACGTTTTCTCTATACTAGTGGGATACTTTCAACTTTTATTCATTCTAAGTTTACTAGAAGGCTTAACCCTCTTGATGACAGAAGGGTCTTATTGAAGGCAGCAAGATTCAAAAAACCGAATCACATATTTCAACAGCTTGTTTTAAAGGTGTATGATTTATCTTTGGTAGCCTGTGTATTCTTGTTTGTTTATGAATTGAATTTCATGATTGATAAAGAATATCTTGCAGAGTCAGGTGACAGCATTTTGTGGCAAGTTGATCCAAATCTTTAGCTTCAGATTTCTTCTTGTTGTCAGAGTCTTTTTGTATGGTGCCCATCGAAGGATTCTAAATCTGACTTTGGCCCCTACCCTCGCAGGGGTTTGTAAAGAGAACTCAGTTTTATATCTCAGAATGAAATAAATGAAATCAGATTATTGTTTCAGTCTCACACATGTCTTTTAATGATCTAGTTCATTTTTTTTCTTTTATCTCCATGTACACATTTGTGTAATTTCTGTACACATTCATGTACCTTTGTTTAAGTTTATTTATTTTGCACTATTATATATAACTCATAAAAACCATCCTTGATCCTTTGTACTTAATACTTGTGGATTAAGCGATTGTTTTCAAGGCTATAAACCTCGGGTGACATTCCCAACTATCTTATCTTAGCCCAACAAGATCTGAAAATGCTCAAGTAAGGTTTTCCATACCTTTTCCTCAACACCAGTGTCCAATACACCTTACAGAATGGGCACACCAGAATTGAAAGAGTTGCAGATGCATCTAGAAGAAATTTTGAAGAAGGGGTATATACGCCCAAGTGTGACACCTTGGGGAGACCCAGTTCTATTTGTGAAAAAGAATGAAGGAACCTTAAGGATGTGTGTTGATTTCAGACAGTTTAATAAGGTCACTATAAAGAACAAATACCCTCTGCCAAGGATTGATGATTTGTTCAATCAGCTGAAAGGCGCAAGGGACTTTTCCAAGATTTTCTTGAGATCAGGTTATCATCAAGTGAGGATAAAAGAACAAGACATCATAAAGGAAGCGTTTAGAATAAGGTATGGGCATTATGAATTCACGGGACTGCCATTTGGATTATTGAATACCCCGGTTGTTTCTATGTATCTAATGAATGTAGTGTTCAAGGAGTACCTTGACAAGTTTGTAATTGTTTTCATAGATGATATTCTCATCTACTCTAAGTCCAAGGAGGATCATCATAATCATTTAAGAATGGTGCTAAATTTTTTAAGGGAGCATAATTGTATGCCAAGTTAAATAAGTGCATCTTTTATCAAAAGAAGATCCACTAATTAGGACATATTATTTTAGTAGATGGGATAGAAGTTGATCCCGAGAAGATAGAATCCATTAGAGGATGGCTAGCGCCAAGAAATGTGATAGAGGTCAAATCATTTATGGGTCTTGCAGGTTATTACTGAATATTCATAAAACGATTTTCAAATATTGCAAGCCCAATCCCTTCTTTTCAAAAGAAGGGAGTGAAATTCGAGTGGAATCCAAAATGTGAAGAGAGTTTCCAGTAGTTGAAAAACATTCTAACAAGTGTTCCCATGTTAAATATTGCATATCTAGATGAAGACTTTGTGGTGTGCATAGATACATGCAAGGAAGGGCTCGGTGGAGTCCTCTGTCAAAACAAACATGTGGTATGTTTTGAATCTAGAAAACTAAAGGAGCATAAGAGAAATTATGCTACTCATGATTTAGAGTTGGTATCCATTGTACATGCAATAAAAATGTGGAGGCATTACCTCATGGGAAAGAGGGTTGAGATGAAAATAGAACATTGTGGTTTGAAACATTTATTTGGATAGCCAAAACTAAACGTCGGGCAAACTAGATGGTTGGAGTTTCTTATTGAGTACGACTTTGAAATTAAACATATAAAGGAAAAAAAAAAAACTAGGTGGTTGATGCACTCAGCAGAATATCTCATGAAGTGCATGTTCCAACCATCATCATGTACATGACAGATTTGAAGAATAAAATTCTTGAAGCAACAAATTCAGATCAACTTTATTTACAAATAAAAGAAAACTTACAGTAAAGCAATTTACAACAGAAATTTATAAATTATGAATTAAAAGATGATGGTATCCTCTTGTACAGAGGCAAAGTGTATTTGCCAAATTACATATCACTGAAAAATACAGTGCTAAGAGAAATGCACAATGTGTCATATGTTGAGCACCCATGATATCATAAATCCATTACAGTTGTAAGGAGCCAATACTTTTGGTCGGGAATGAAGAAAGAAGTGGCTAACTACATAGCCCAGTGTCTAGAGTGCCAAAAGGTAAAGACGGAGCACAAAAATCCAGCAGGATTATTGTATTGATTTCCCATTCCATAATGGCAGTGGGAAGTGGTCACGTTATATTTTATTACAAAGCTTCCTAGAAAAGTGAGGCGGCATGATTCCATCATGGTGGTGGTGGAAAAATTAACTAAGGAAGTGTATTTTGTTCCTATAAAGACAACACATAAGGCGGAAAACATTACAGAGGTTTACATGAAGGAAGTTGTCAGGATACATGGAGTGCCTAAGGAAATAGTTTCAGATAGAGATTCCAAGTTTACATCCAAATTTTGGAAAGTTTTGTTCAAAGGATTTGGGCGAATCTGAATCTTAGTACAACATATCACCCAAAGTATGATAGCAAAACAGAGAGGACCAATAGGATAATGAAAGACATGCTCAGGTTGTATGTAATGGATCGGCCATCAAAATGGGAAAACTATAACCACTTAGTGGAGTTTTCTTATAATAATGAGTCCATTTGAAGCTTTGTATGGCAGAAAAAGTAACACACCAGTGAGTTGGGATAACCCAGTAGACAGAGCTATCATTGGGCCAGATTTGTTAAAGGAAATGGAAGAGAAAATGACAAAGATCAGGGAGAACTTAAAGGTTTCCCAGGATAGGAAGAAGAGCTATGCAAACAAGAACAATGTTTTTAGATATTTTAAAGTGGGTGAACATGTTTTACTAAAAGTGAAAGCAAAAAGAAGTTCGATAAGATTGAGTTGTTGCCCAAAGTTGGCAGTGAGAGATTGTTGGTATTTCAAAATATTAGAAAAGAAAGGGCCATTTGCATACATGTTAGCATTTCTTACATCCATGAGAGTTCATAAAGTATTTCATGTTTCATTATTAAAGAAATGTGTGCCTGTCCCTAACCACATAATTGATTGGAATGTGATCAAGGTAGAGAAAAAAGGGGATTTCCGGGTGGAACTAATACGCATATTGGACTGGAAGGTCAAAGTGCTCAGGAACGGAGCCATAGGGCTGGTAAAAGTTCGATGGACCTACTACGGTCCTAAAGATGCAACATGGGAGCATGAAAAAACTATGTGGGGGGAATACCTGCAATTTTTTGTCAATTTTGAAGAAAATAGAAGCTAAAAAATACAAGACTCCGTTTTTGGACAGCTAGAGTTATGGACCCTCATCTCATAAATTCTTGGTGACCTGTGTTGGCAACCCTGATAAAATAATGGTGCATCCTGATGGACTGAAGGCAGTGAAGGGGCACATTCCTTGGGTCAACGGGTTGAGAAGAATGAGAGATTATGGTTGGGACTAATGTTGGAGGGTAAAAATTGCATAAATTTGTTTTTATTTTCTGAACATTGTAATGTAAATTTGTATATGTTTTTTGCATGGTGTTGTGCATCAAGGAAAATGCATAATTAAAGGGGAGGGGGAATCTAACATCCTCACTATAATCCCCAGTTTGATTAATGCATAATGTATATATTATTATGGCTATGGCCAAGTGATGTAATATGTGAAATGTATTTTCTAAATTTTAATAAATATAATGTGATACTAGATGTTGGGAATATGGACAGAGATGGGGGGTTGATTTATCCCCAAGAGAGGGGAAGTCCTAGTGAGTGTCTAAGACGGGGCCCAAAGAGAAATGGTTTAAGGGTATTAATCCAAACACAATTTTCTAAATTTATTAATCATTGGGGAAAACTTCTAATTTATGTTTGAGTGTATGAGAGCCCAATCATTAAAACTCATGTAAGAGTGTGGGTGTGAGAGTCACATCCCATAATTATTGGAAAGCATGGGGAAGAAGCAATCGACATTGGGTAGAGTGAGCAGCTGATGGTCTTGGGGACATAGAGGAAATTTGTATGGGTTGTTACAGAAAAAAAAATTTACACATTGAGTTGGGGATGAACAACAAGAAAAGAGTAAGGAAAAGAGCACTAGATCTTGAAAAAGGAGGTTGGGTGAATTTAGGAGCATGTTAGAGCGTTTGGGAGTGTATTTAGAGCTCAAAATTGAAGAACCAGGTTGTCATGCCTGAAGAGTGAACTCCAGGTTGTTTTCCCGAAAGTGAGTCCCTTGAGTTCCTAGCAGAGATATTCCTAGCTACCTAAGCCAAAGATACCCTAATAAATGAATGGGACACCTGATGGACTGAAAGCAGTGAAGGGGTACATTCCTTGGGTTGGACAGGTCAAGAGGAAGAGATTTGGAGGTAAATTTGGGATAGTTGTAGGAGAGTATTATTGGGTTGTGTGTTAGTGAGGTGTGAGTGGGTTGTGAGAGGCACCCTTATCTTGCGGATTCCTAGCCCCAGATCAGGGGTGACTTTCTATTGAGATTTAAAACAACAGGTCTATGGTTGGGTGGAGCATCCTTCCTAAGCAGTTTGTTGCATAAACATTTTATAAAGATAAGTGTTTATCTATTTTATGAGTTATTTACTGAGTTTGATTGTTGTTTCTTAATCTGTGTATGTGAATGTTTTATTATTGTTGTGAATGAGTTATTTGTTGCATTCTTATTCATTTAGAGTGTTGTAGATGCATTTCATTGTGGATGTTAGAATCTGGTCAAAAATGTGAATTAAATCATAGTTGGTAAGCCACAGCCAACAAATTAGCAGTAAAATTTCATTTTTTATTGTGTATTCTGCAAGTAGCGTTCCCTGGATGAGCTGGGGGAATTTACAGATACCCTCATTTTCACCTTCCACTCCTGCATGACCTCTAACCTGCCTGACTTATCACCCGTGTGACTTATCTTATTTCTTACTCACTTTTATGCTTAGCCAATTCTTTGAATGCGGATGTGGGATAACCCTCCTCTTCATTACCTTTTTCCCTTATGTCTTGTGTCTCGCAACCCCTCTTTCTTACCTTTTTCCCTCATGTTTTGTGTTTCGCAACCCGCATCCCTTCCTCATACTTAGTATTTTTTACTAATTTTTATCTCCTCACCTACCTACTCTACCTTCACATTCTTGTAATTCCACAAACCCTTCATTTTAATTGTTTTAATATTATTTCTTATCCTAAGTTTTTTTTCCCTTTTCATGGACCTACCATTTGGGACATGCGCCAATGACGTGAACCTATCCTTGGGTGACACATGGAAGTGACATGGACCTATCCTTGGGTGAAATGTGCCAGTGAAGTAGAACTACCCTTGGGTGACACATGGACGGATAGAGATGATTGGATGATGATTGTGCAATGATTGGGCGACCAAAATATTACCAAGGCATGAATTTTTGGTTACCAAAATATTACCAAGGCATGAATTTTTCTAAGGCACCAGAGCTACACTAAGGCTTCCATAAGTTCATCTATTTCACACATAAATCATAAGGGAGATGTATGCATTATAAAAACCAATTTTTTCCCTTCCTGTGATGAATTTGGAACTAAGAGATGTGAAATCAGATCAAGGGGCAAGATTTACCCATGAACCAGATCAAGGATTCCTAAGTGAACTTCCTCAGCTCGTATCTTGAGTTTTGGGTGTCCATTTTGGGAAAATTAGAACTCGTTGGAAAGGTAATTTAACAAGGAATAAAATGGGACAAGTTTCAATGGCTGAATTTGGATATAATATTTCTATAAATTAAATTATCATTCAGCTCTCTTTTCATAGCTTCCTCGGAAATCTATTTGGAACCTCGACTTCCTGAGGCTATAAGTTGAGATCCATACCTCCAAATTTCACTCAGGATGGCTCATTGGAAAGCCAAAATAATGAATATTATTTATAGAACGGTTTCCATGGTTGAGAAGTTACTTATCATGCTTAGAAAATTGAAATATAGTCGATGTTTTTGAAGTAGTCAGCTTCAAATTTTGGAAATAAAAGTATATTAAATAAATTTTATAGAATGGTGAAGTGGGTCCCACTTGGAGACACGAAATTAAATGACCTAATTCATTAATAATTTTTTAGTAAAACATTGATTTAAAGTATCTACTCTTTATTCCAAAAAGAAGAATCACATGGGAAACTTCTAGAAGAACATAAACCCTAACTGCTAGGAAAAAACATTTCAAAGAAGCATTGGGAGCATATTTAAAAGGAGGAGAGAACCGTCAAAGAAAATGTTAGATCATCGGAATAATTTTGGTTCAGGCTTCAGTATATATCCAACTTTCCCATCTACAAATACAGATCTCCATTTTCTTGCTTCTTCTTCTCCTACATGATTTCTCTCAGAGCTTTGTGCTTGCATGTCTAAGACTAAGCATAAGGCCAGGTTTTTGAGTGTTTTTATTTTATTATTCTAGGCCTCTTCCTAAAATATCAATAGGATTATTTTATGCCATATATATGACTGATAATGTAAGCTAGAGTTGTCTAATTGATTCATGGAGGTTTTAATTCTTGTGTTCGGAGGGATTTATTTCTGAGCATTGGTCAATTGGTTTATTGAAACGCTTTGTAATGTGACATATCTTTTATGTATTGAACTCCCCGGAGAACTATTTTGGGGCATAACTTTAATGATTTCTCAGATTTTGTGATTTATGAATATGATATTTTTGGAGTGTGTTCATCATATTCTTTTTAGTTTTAAATGCAATACTCATTTGAAGTTTTTTGAAGTGATCAACCCCATTTCATTCTTTTTCTTGTGAGGAAATATGTTTGTATCTTCTACTTGTATGTGTTTCATAGGGATGTTATAATGAAGTTGAGCATATATTTATTTTGATATTAATTACGTTCTTTATTTTTTTACTATTAAGAAGTTGTTTGGTCCATTTCCATGAAGATGTTGCACTCAAGAAGAAATCTAGTTATCAAGAACCATTTTATAAACACTAAAGCAATAAAGAATTCGAAGTTTATTATTTAGCATTCACCCATTTGACATTCCAATCCAAGAACATCGGCTACATCTTTCAGACAAACAAAGGAGTACCACCTCTTTAAAAACACAGGGGGATTTTATCCTCATGGTGTTATCTTAAAGACCATAAAACGGTCTTTTAGATCAACAATCCTCCCTCACTTCCCGATGAACCCTTGAGATCCTTTCCAATGTCATTCCATCCACCTTCACTCTCCTATGCACTACCCTCCCTCTAACCCCTCAACCCTCTTCTCTTTGCTCTACCACTATTACCATGGACATGGATTGATGCCACTATTGTTGTTGTGCATTAACCAAGGAGGTTTGGGCTCTAAAATGTGCACTTCATAGAAATAATCAAGAGTTAAAGGGTACCTGGAGAGATGTCAATTACATTGTCCTTCAATGCACTTAGTAGAAAACAAAACTAAAAAATCGCCTAAGGGAAATGGAAGAAAAGAGGGGAGCATGCAAGCTATAGCAAGAACGTTGAATACAAGTAGTGAATCATTATGGAAGGGAAAATGAGGCCTCCTTGGATCACCTTACCTCCAACAAAGTAATGCAGAATTGAAAGATTCAATTACAACCCTCAAGAACTTGGTTATTCAAATTGCCAATTATGTGGGTTTCCTTGTTATGGAGAGAATTTCATCAAGACCCCCATGTGAAGCAAAGACAATGGCAAAACCAAACACCGAAATCCAACTGGAATCAATATATAGTGCTACCTTGAGCTTTTAGTTTTTTCTACTACTCATGGGTAGAAAAACATTTATATTTTTTTTCAAACATCTTGCAGAATAGAGTTTCTCCTCTAATGAGACAAAACTCTCTAATTTTTTAAACCATTTTCAATATTGACTAGGTTATCTTAAAGTGAGTCTCCATAAATACAATTAAAACCATCACTATGAAAAAAAAAAACTTTATAATAACTACATGATGAAAAAATAAAAAAATAAAAAAATAAAAAAATAAAAAAATAAAAAAAAAATCAACCAAAATTGCAATGTGAATAAAAAAACTCCACCCAATGATAAATCTATAACTTACATACACAAAACAAATAAATACCTTCAAAAATCATAGTGGTAATCTCTAAAACCATATTAAAAAATCACCTTTAAAGTTGTGATATTATGTTAAAATTATATAGAGAAAACCATGTAATTATAAATTATTAAATTTAAATAATAATAATAAATACTACAATAATCATACCATGTGTGTGAACACATAATGTAGAGTGAGAAACTCTTAAAAAAAATCCTCGCAATATTTTTTTTTTCTAAATGGTATTTAGAAATACAAATGTGCATGCAATCCTTCTTCAAATTACGCTCCAGGCTCTCTTTATAATAAATCTGCAATGTATCAAGTCCCTCTTGAATGTGAACAACCGAATGGAACCCAGTTATCTTCCTTGAGTGCAAGGTTACCTATTTATAGATTGTTGGGAGTAATCAACATTGACCAAATCAACTATGCTACCATGGTTTATAGATTGTTGGGAGTAATCAACATTGACCAAATCAACTATGTTACCATGGTTTATAGATTGTTGGGAGTAATCAACATTGACCAAATCAACTATGCTACCATGGTTGAGGGCTAAAATTGATTTGCAATGGTTGTTTCATTATTTAGCTAATTTTGAAGAAAGAATCGCTCTATTGTTCAATTTTTATATACATTTGCATTTAAGGCATCCAAATAGATTGTATGCAAGTCCAAGTTGCATGCTAGTTTATCTAGATCCTTAGCCTTCTTAAGGAAGCCATCACTTTCCTCATTTACGTAGATCCCTATGATGTGAATTGAGGTTTATTTACTCTTGTTAAGGTTTGATCAGAGTTAAAAGGTGCATTGTTCACAATTTTTGTATTAATATGGGTTGGGCTTTATGTAGAGGTGTCTTGCTTTCCAATGATACCATGATTGAGAGATGGAGATCCTAAAATAAGAGAAAGTATAAATATGGTTACACTACATATATAGTTTATTATATTAATATTTTTTCACAATTTATATATTTAAAGGTGTTGATTAAATTAGAGAATTAATATAAATAGATTGTGTTATTATTATGTTTGTAAGAAAATTATCTAAACATGTAATACACAATAAAGGTTGGAAAAACTTTTTTTAATAGGAAATAAAATAAACAAGAAACTTGACATAAAAGTGAATTTGAAACTAAACATAGAAGTTGAAAGTAGTAAAAAATAGAACTTTGTATATTGTAATAACTTTCTCTAACAGTGAGGAAAAAGGGGACTTTCATGCAAGTGGATATTAATCTCAGTGTTGAAATTCTCCAATAGAAATACAAATGTTGTGGTTAGACAAATAAATTTCTTGGTAGTCATTATAACAAAATAATATAAAAGCATGTCCTCCTTTGAGGTTTAAGGGATTATGTATAGTTTCAACTTCATCTATGCATTATCTATTGATAGTATTACCAAACAAGATTTGGTACACTACCCAGCCAACCAAAATTTTAAACATCATCTTATCAACCAAGATTTTACAGATTCTCCTACCAATCAAGATTTGACAAAAAACTCGTGTACCATCCAAGATCTAACAAAGAAATCTAAGGCTAACCAATCTCATCATAAAAAACCAAATAATCTTATCCAATCCCAATAACTTCAAAACTAAACACCCCATCAATAGCGATAGATTAATCACTAGATTCCACAACAAAATGTGTGCAATTAAAAAGAATCATTACAAAATCCCTTTTACCATCTTTTCTTTCCCTAGAGAAAAGAGAAAGTTAAGTGAGAAAGAATGGTTGTGATTTCCCAAGATTCATCATTTATAGGAAACCTCTTCCATTTAACAAGGTACTTGTCCAACATTCTTTTTTGTTAACTTGCATTTTTTAGTTAGACAATATCCTCTATGGTTCTAATGCAATATTTCCTTACTTATCCAAGGATTGTAATTTAACAAAGAGCAAAATATTTTCCCCACAACCTTATTTAAGCAAAAAATATGGAAAACATTATGAATCTTACTCCCTGCCAGCAACACTGGAGTGTAAGCAACTTCTTCAATTTGGTTGATTAACCTCTTCAATGTGTAGAAAATAGGTTTAAGATTTTCTACCCCTCTTATCTTCAAGTTTACCTTTTATATGGATACAATCTAAGGAAAATCAATTCAACAACCTGAAATTCCCATTCAAATTATTAATGGGGTCTTGGTTCGATGTCTAAGTAAAGGAGGTGATATTCCCCCACCAAGGTTCAAACTAGTGAAATGTGGTGACCAATTATGTGAAATGTAGTGATAAGTGTGTGTGTTGTGTTGGTCACCACATATCACCTCAAGTATTATGATATCCCTTCATTAACAATCTTAGATTTACCACCCACTTGTTTATGTATGGTCGAGGTCTATGAACTTTGATATTCACTATTGAATTCTTCGTGTCTTCCTCTTTGAGGACCTTTATCCTAACTTTACCAACTTGTCACATATAGAACAATCAATGCAGAATGAACTAAAGAAAGACATAATAATGAGAAAGACATTTTTTCTAAATTGAGAGATTATTTAAATTTAAAACCAAAACATTAATAAATGATATTGATACATGAGAATATTGAATGAAGTATTTTCTCATGTTGAACGAAGTATTTTTCTTTTCTTAATTTGTGATTAATTCAATTCAAGATATGGAGTATAAATTGAATTAGAGATAAGGGGTGGAAGGTGTAAGATTATATTAAATTCAGTAGAAAAAATAGAGACAACATTTTCTTAGGGCTTAGGAATATTTATAAACAATTAAGGAAGGATTTTTATCTTTTTATAGGGTATTCTTCTTGCAGAGGAATCCAATATAAAATATATGATTTTCATCAGAGATTCGAGTGTTATTATCAATTTGATGGTTATAAAAACAACCCCGTCAAAGAATAAGCTCGCTTTGATCATTGCTAGATCAACAAGGGGATTAATAGTTTGAACATGGTTTTACACTACCAAGTCCCGAGAGAACTTAATTCTAAAACCAATTCTTGAGCTAAAGAAGCCACCTCTCTTAATCAAGGGGCCTTGAGGGAAAATGGGTGGAAATTTCATCACATAATCCCCTAAGTATCCAAGGTTTATGAACTCAAGCCATGTTACATCTCCATTAATTACCACATGTTCCATCATCTCTCATATCATTCCTCAAGCACGAGAAGGGGATACAAGAGAATGCAACCCCATCTCATTCACATGTTGGAATTAACCATTATCCCATCTATTGAATTCTTCGTTGTGGTGTCTCGTGGGTGAGGTGGGATAACGAAGCAATCCAAGGTAGGAATTTGCGGCAACTCCTAGAGTATCATCAACTAACTTGGAATCCATCTATGGATCATTACCAAGGTGCTATAGTTTTTGGAATGTGTTTGGGATTTGGTTCTTGGAATTCATCATTGGGTTTTAGCTAGACTAGATTAGAGGGTGGTTTTTATGCAACGTCTTCCTCTTTCTCTATTCTTTTGTGGCATTCATCTCTCTAACTCTCTGAATTTTATTTATACGCAGGTTATGTCACTTTGTGCTCTTGTTTTTAAATGTCTAGGATATGACTTTCTAGTTTTATTTTGGATTGGATGTGTTGGCCTTTTTAACTTTGGTTTTAGAAATTTCTAGAAATATAGCATTCTAGTGATATTGTTGTTTTTTCGATGGAGTAGAAGGTCTTTTCTATGTGTTGGATAGAGGGCTCTCCTTGGTTAGATTGGTTCCAATTTGACTCTATAATCTACAACCACCTTTGTTCTAGGTTTAGAAATTATGGATTACATGGAAGCACAAGAGATCTGAAAGGCTCTTTGAATGCATGAAGAGTCTATCCAATACAATAGAACCTTTGTTTTCTCAGTGACCTCCAAGGCTCATGAAAATGAACATAAATGCACTACACAAAATGCAACAATTATGAATGTCTTGGTCCAACAAACGTAGAAAATAGATGTTTTGCAAGCATAATGTAATATGTTAAGGAACATGATCATCAACCTGAGTAAAGATTCTCACTCTATAGCTTCAAACCACAAGATGTCAATCAACTTGGTTCAAGCAAATTTTAAAGCGGAGGAGATGGTGCATCAAATGAAAGATGGCATGGACATTAGACAATAGAATTATCTTCCTTCCCATGTAGGAGGTTAACGACCACCATGTGTTTTGATAATATTTATGTTTTTCAAAGTAATTAGAATATTATGTGTCCTTTTTTAATTAGTATACCTACGAGGATAGCTAGGATGTAATAATTGTAAACATTTGTAAACTCTCTTATGTGGTTTATTAGAGTTGTCAATTTTGTAAGAAACGGCATAGCAATACTTCTTGTATGCTTTTTGTTTTGCTATGCTACAACTTTTTTAATATAATATTTCTTTGTTTTGGTTAAAATATTAAAAATATAAATGAATTGGAGATAATTCTTTTAAATTTTCTACCTTATCAATATTAGTTTGAAAGATGATTTGAATCAAAATTGAAGTTATGTTTATAATATAGTTATAAAAAAATAAGACAACTGTAATTTTAGAAATAGAATTTTATTCTTAAAAATTTATATTTTGAATCAAAAATATTAAAATTAAATTCTGAAATAAAAGTAGTATTACCATTAGCACCTTCTATTTTCGAGTTTGAAATTACAACTTTTTCCAACTATGACCTTAAAACCCCATAATATTGTTAACCAGAACCTTAAAATTGACCCCCAAATCAAAAAGTGATTTAACCAATAAAACATTATTTTCATAGTTAAAATTACAACTAGTTTGAAACCATAGCCTTAGCAACTGGTACCATTGCAACAAAAACCTTAAAATAAATTCTCAAATCAAAAAGTGGTGTGATCAATAGAATCATTTTTTAAGGATTAAAATGTCAATATCTTTGAAACCATGGACTTGACCAGCAATATCATTGCAACCAAAATCTTCAAAATCAACCACATAACGAAAAATTGTGTTGTCTACAACATTCTTTTTTGGGGGCTTTTTTGGGGGACTTAAAATTGCAACCTTCTTGAAATCATTACCTAAAATTGTCAATATTGTTGCAAACAATTTTTTTTAATAAATTAATTTTAAAATTATAAACAAGTTTTTATTTAAAAACAAAAAACAAATAAACAATATATATATATATAGGAGGCACGATTCCATAATTTCCATTTCACCCCTCCTTCCCTCCACTCATCCCTTTACCCTTTCTCTCATTCCCTTTATGATGATATGTTAGACCGAGGGGATTCCAAAATTTCCCTTTCGACCCCTCTTCAGTTTCCCTCCAACCACACATTTACCCCCCTCTCGTCCATTTTATAGCATCGAGTTACGATTTGAGGTAGCGACAATTCTAGAATCACCTCCTACCCCTTATCTCTCCACACACCCCTTTACAACAACGAATTGTAACCTTTAGTCGTAAAGGGGACATGAGTGAGGGTAAAGGGATGGGAGGAGGGGAAAAGAGGTGGAGTGTGAAAAGTAGATTTTGGAATCCTTCCCCCTCGGAGAGGGGAGGGTAAAGGGGTTGGGTGTGGAAGGACAATTCTAGAATTGCCCCTTGCCACCCTCCATACAACTTATTGTCATAAAGGGAATGGATGGGAGGGAAGGTAAAAAGGGAAAGGAAAGGGTGGGGTGGGGTCGGTCTCCTTTCTTTTTAATNTTTTGTTTTTTTAATTCTTTTTAATTTTTAAATTTTTTTCGGATTTCATTTTTTTAAGTTTTAAATTTAACTTTAAAAAAAAATTGAGGTTTTAATTTTTTTTTTAAAGAATGTTGAAGAAGGAATAGGGATAGGCAGGGTGATGTGATATTTTTTAATATTTAAAACTTTTTTTTTTATATATTTTACCAAAAATATATAACTAGTAAATTTATACCATAAAAAAGATTGCAACTAAGCTTGTAGTGAGGTGTACAATCCAAAAAAGATATGATCATCTGAATATAGCCCACAAAGAGTGGTTGTCTAGTAGAGCATATAAGCATGAGGTTTCTTACAATACATCCTAAGCCCTTCATACTGATAAGTAAACAGTTTATAGAAAATACTTAATAGTTTTACAGCTTTGAGGTATAACTAACAAAAAGTAAAGTGAAATACCACAAAAACTTCATCCTAAGGTATTGGTTCCATTTGATAGAGCTACGTTCATGCTGGCTTGTTGAATGAAAACCTTCCCTCCATGGATTCCATGCTCTTTAGTTGAGGAAGAGACAAGAGTGACATTTCCATACTTCTATTGATTGGCAAGATAAATCATTGATTGTTGTAGCATAGCCAGCTCAGCTTTGAGGGTCGAGATTCATTTTTTTGGGTCAATGGAATCCCCATTGAAACCTCCATCAAAGGATTTGAAATTGAGTTTTTTTCCCCCAATTTGCTTTGCAAAGACTCAATTAAATGGTTGTTCCTTTCAGTAGACTTAGCATGTTTCTTAAGAGCCTTTTAAGTTTCTCGAAGCTCAGTGTAATCCATGGCCCTAGGAAGGAAGAGCCAAGAAGAGAGAACAAGAACCATAATGGGGAAATTGTTGAAGCTGAGAAAGTGAAAGGAGGATGGCAAGACCTCAAGAAGGACATGCATGCCCACCAACCAAAGGTCATAAAAATTACGTGAACCCAAGAGAAGCCAAACCAATTCCTTCAACAAATACCCAAAATTGGGACCCGAAAAGGAAAGTCGAGAATGAAAATCATGGAATAGAGACGAAGTTGATACATGTGAGGAAGGATTGAGAGAAGATTCAATAAATCCACCATCTAAGAGTGATCCTTCCAGAGATAACAGAGACCACCCGAACAACCACAAACCCTACTCCCAAATGACCAATTACATGAGGAAACAAAAGGATGGAAAAATCTAGGAAAATTCAAGCAGAGACGACACCAGAATAGGCCTAAAACCACATTTCCCACAACTTATGAAATGCCAGGGGAGAACCAAAATAATCCCACGTAGATCTACCATTACCCTCTGCAATGATTCAAAGGAGTGTTGCTTGGGGGAGGAGTGCATGTGAGAGTAAATGGGATGTCTCGTCGCACCCCCCACGATTATGAATGAGCCCACAATCATGGCACTACCCTCATGCCAAGTGAATGAAGTGCCAAGTGTCATAAAATATTTATTAATGTACGGGTTCATTATTAACCTCGATGTTGATAATTAAGGTCCCTTCCTTTTGTCTCGTGGCACGAGATGCATACCTATTTGCTTCAAAGTTATTATCTCTTAAGACATGATAAAACCTTAGGGTGGAGAATGACGAATTGAGATGTTGTATCCTTCCTAGCACAGAGGCAAGCCTTGCATCTAATGAGGATGTTATTTGTTACATATATATAATGATAAGAAAAGAGTCTCCAATCACAATTAGGTTGTGGATGTTGAGGAATCTAGTAATCTTCAATCCTTAACAAAGTTACCAATTTAATGAGAATTGTGACCTTAAAACAAGAACTCTAGCCCAAAAATATGATATTTTTTGGTAAAAACACCAAAATCAACCCCTAAATCAAAAAGTAGTGCTACCGGTAGCACCCTTTTTTTTGAGGTGGTTAAAATTGTGACTTTTTTAAAACCGCGCCCTTCATATTGTGGACATTGTGGACAAAACCCTGAAATTGACCCTTGAATCGAAAAGTGATGCTACCAATAGCACCACTTTTTTTTAGTTAAAACGATGACCTAATTGAAATTGTGGCCTTGACCACTGACACAACCGCAAATAAAAAACTGAAAATCGACTCATAAATCTAAAAGTGTTATTTTTTTTTTATATCTGAGAGAATCAACAACTAGGCAGGCTCATACTCACGTGACATGGGGTCAATTCCAACTGCTACCATTATAACCTCTAGGCATACCATGTGGTTCCGCGCTCGGTACACATGACTTTGCAAGATTCAAACCAATGACATCACAATGAGTGCCTTAACAATGCATTCTATCGCAAATTGATCTACACCTCTAGGACAAATCTGAAAGTGTCATCACTTGATAAAATTTTTATTAATAATTTTTTTTTTAAATTACATTAAGAAAATAATTAAGTTGAAAAAAAAACATCCATTAACAAATTCTTTTTTTTAAGAAAAAAAAAAAGAATTTTCTTTTACAAATAAAGAAAAAAATTACAAATCATAAATTTTTAGTAAAAAATTCAAAAATGAAATTAAAAAAATAAAAGTTACATTTTTTGAAAAAATAAATTAAATGACTCTTAAAACACTAAATCAAAACACAAAAATTGGAAAAAAAAAAAATATGAAAACGCAAATATTTTTATAAAAAATTTAAAAAACAACATAAAAAGATAATTAAAACCAAAAAATGAAAATTAAATCACATTTGTTTAAAAAAATTTAAAATATAATTATCAGAAACATAAATTTAAAAACTTAAAATAAAAAACAAACCAAAAAAACACATCATTGAAATTTTAAAACAATCAAAAATATTGTTAAAATTAAAAACATAATTAAAAACCTATTTTAAAACAAACAAAACATAATCAAAGTTAAAAAAACAAAATAAGTAAAATTTAAATAATAATAAAAAATTAATATTCAAATATTTGTGAGGGGTAATGGGACAATGTCGGGCATCGCCCCCTCCCAACCGTGGGTACCCAAACACATTTGAATATTATTATTTTTTTAAATATTGTTTGATTTATTTAATAATACTATTAATATTAATATTGTCCCCGAGGTGTAGGACAGTCGGTGACGGAGTGTGTTGTTAAGCCACTCTGTGATGTTAAAGTCACTGGTTTGAAACCTACGGGGACAAAAAGTCCAACCATGTTAAGGGTTGGTGTGGCTCAGGCCGGGTGCGATCCCCGAGTGATTTTGACGGCTT
>SNQJ01S0015673.1:74118-86117 GCA_010110895.2 Picea sitchensis | reverse complement strand
TAGGTTTAATATTTTAAGGGTCATTTTTAATTTAAAAAATAAAAATAAAAAACTTTTTTTTTATTCATTTTTTGAATAAAAAATTGTGATTTGTAATTTTTTCTCTTAATAAAAAAAAAGAATCTGTATTTGTTTAGGGGTGTTTTTTTTCAGACTTAATTATTTTTTTAATGTAAATTAAAAATAAATAAATAAAATTATTAATAAATAGATTATCAAGTGATGACACTTTTATATTTAGGAGTCGAATTTCGGTGTTTTATTTGATGTGGTGTTAGTGGTCAAGGCCATCATTTCAATTAGGTCATTGTTTTAACTTCAAAAAAAATAGAGGTGTTACTGATAGCATCCCTTTTCGATTCAAGGGTCAATTTCAGGGGTTTGTCCACAATATCAAGGGCGTGATTTTAAACAAGTCACAATTTTAGCTACCTCCAAAAATAAGAGTGCTACCGATAGCACCACTTTTTGAAATAGGGGTAAAAATGTAACCTCTAAGAAAATGAGAACTCTAGAAAATTCTTGTTAAATTGGTAACTGTTTTCCTTGAACAAGACCATACGCTTTTACCACATTATTGGAGTAGGTGTTTAAACTCCAGAAATAAGATGATTCCAATGTTCCTCGAGAATTTAAAATTACTTCCCCATACTTGCTACCCCATTTTTATATTTTTTTACTTTTAATTTAAAAGCAGTTACGTTTTAAATTTTTGTTTTTAAAAAATGTTTTAGATTTTTTTATTTTTTTTTCCATTTAAATTTTTTTTTTCTCCTCTATTTTTATTTATTTTAATTTTTAAGTGATTTTTATTTTATTTTCAACTTTTATTAAAAAAAAATGCTTTGGGGTTCTTTTTTCTTTCAATTTTCTTTTTTCTCTCAATTTTGTTTTTTCTCCTCTATTTTTAATTTATTTTTATTTTTAAATGATTTTTTTTTTATGAATTTTTTTACAACCATACTAGGTTTTAGGTCATGATTTAAAAAATGATGCAATTTTAAGCTCCGCTAAAATGATGTTACTAGTAGCATTTCTTTTTATTAAGAAATTAATTTTAATATTTTAACTATAATAATACATCGGTGGTTGATACTATGGTTTTGAATCTATATTGTATTAGATTCTGGAATGTTGGAATGTTAGAAGTTTTATCCAAATTTACAAAAAGCCATAGATTGGGAACAACAATAATATATATTTAAAAAAATAAAAATAAAAATTATAAACCTATAAAATTATATTATATATATTTTTCCCAAAAAAAAATCGCACTTTCTATTAAAATATAGATAGTATATTCAAAAGGCACTACTACCCAATAGTGGATCAACCAAACTATTCATCAAATTTTTCACAAAAGAAATGTCTTAAGCAAAAATTCACCAAAGCATTAAGCATCTTCTCTTAGGAGTCCATAACTAATCGACTGACAAGTACAACTCATAAGAACTTCTCTTCCATTTTGGGTATCATCTTCCCCTCCTCAAACTTCCCACAGGAACACATTTTCATTTAAAGAAAAAACCTCCTTTGACAATAAATGTGTCTCTTTGTTAAGTTCTGTAAAAATGTGCTTATAGTGGATATCTAGAAACGGACTCAAAATATCTTTCAATTTCTATCCAAGTTGCAGCAAATCCAATTGTGCAATTTGAAACTAATCCAACATCAAGTCAATACATAACATTGAATCCCCAAAGACCGACAAAATCAAAACCTCATTTTTGGATATTAAGCTTAAAAAAACTAATAGTGTCGAAAGTTTGACCCTATTATTGGAACCAAGACCTATATTGACTTTCTCACGAATGAAAGGAGACTAAGTAAGATAAAATACTATGCCCAAACCACAAATCATATCTAGGCCCTGGAAGGCCCCATAAAAAAAACCCCAAGGGCTAGAGTAATTTATTTCCAGGTTCTCAATCATCCTTGGGGCCTTTAGCAATGGATTAATCTCGTAATATTGAAGCAAAGATAAACCTTATTGTGAAACTTGTAAAGTTGGATAAGCTTTATGACACAGCACCTCTACCTCAGTAGGTCCTGCATGACCTCTCGGTCTAGGATCGTTCTTAATCTCCCTGTGAGTTGGATTGACTCTTTGATTTCCCCGCAGGGAATCCCACATGCACACAAGTGTGTATCCATAGATCCTTATGATTTATTCATGCACGAACAAACACAAGGCGCTAAATCCTATCCACATGATTGTTGATATGACCACAACCATTTATCCGAAAAGGTGTTTCGGACTTCACGACCTTGCGAATCCAGATGTGAGTCCCCCTGACTCGACAATCCCCGAAACCCGAAAAGGCTAACGGGAAATTGATTCCTCCCTTGACTTTACTTTGACGTGACTTTCAAGTACGGTCTGGGACCCAGTCTTTCGGCACTCGGGATTTCGCATATCGGTGAACTAAAATGCAACAAGTCCCATCGTCGGTAACCAAAATCGCGATATATCNATCCTTGCCGCAAATCAACGGCTTTATTTTCCCGTGATCTGACGGTTCTGAATCTATCGGGACTTCGTGAATCGGGAGTCCATGAATCTCAACTCCGAGTCACAACTTCCTCCACTTCCCGAATTCTGAGACGACGAACTCGAGCACAAGATCAACAACTCTCATTGATCCGGATCAAATGGCCTCTATTCCTCCTGAGCTTCTGAACACCGAATGATCCTCAACCTTATCCTCTTCGCTGCTCTGCGGGATCCAACGGACCCCTGCAAATTGGCACTTCTCCACGAAGCGATTCCACCGTCCAATCAGACTTCTAAAAGACTCCTCTGCCCAAACACTCCAGCGTCAACCTTTCTGAGTTTTTATGTCTATTGGGTGTCTTCAACACATGCCTTCCCTTGAACTCTTCAAGGTTCTTCCCCTCTTGAGTTTTCACTCACAAACTCAAGGATTCAAAAGGTTTTATGCACACACTCCTTGTGGCATTAGCAAATAACCTCAAGTTATTTGACCCTTCAACTCTATGCACTCCTCTGCAACAACAGTCCTTCAACTTTCCCCTTGGTTGATAAAGTCTAAGACTTCAATCGGCCTACGCACACCTTGCAAGGCTCTGTGCTATCTCTGCACTTCTACTGGTATGCGCACAACAATATCTCTCCTGAGCTTTCTGAGATAAAACTCAGAACTTCGTCGGCGCACACCTTGTGGACGTTCACTGCACGCTTTGTAGGAATTCTCAAGAAGAGAAACAATTGAAACTCATACTTCCCTTCTCTCGGACTTCATACATTCACCATGAAATCACAAGCATGTACATAGCATTGAAAAAAATGCATAACAGAAAAGCAAAACAACTATAAACATATCGTTCAATAGGTGTAAACAATAAGCATAATAACACCATGAAATTGAGTCAATGCTTTCTTATATTAACTCAAGTGTACCTATACATGGGTTCGTCTCTGTGTTCCTATTCTCTACAGCTCTACAGCTTACAGAATTATGAAAAATACAATTGGGGATGATACAATGATACAAGCGAGGGTGTCTTTTACGAGTTTTCCCTCCTACAGCTCTAAGCTATCTAATCAGAATTAAAAGCTACCTACTTTACATTCAATACAAATAAATGCCTCCATATCCGATAGATGAGAGCAACGCTCAAGATCTGTTTACAATCTTCAAAACATAAATGTAAATATGGTCCCCTAGCTATTACATTAATGTCTCCTCATTCAAATTCAAAACGCTTTCAAAATGTGCATTGGTGCATTTCCAGTTGTCTTTGCCTTGGCACCTGCTTTGTTGGCTGCTTACGATGCTCCTGCATCATACTCCCTTGGCTGAAAAATTCATGAACTCTTGTTCATGAGCTCCTGCACCGTCTGTCCATGTCTCTGGATTTATGCTTCACCTTCCCAACTGGCATCCTCAATCGGGTGTCCTTTCCATTTGACCAGATATTCAAAGTATGTTTTCCTTCGGGTCTTCTTCCCGACTCTCTGATCAATTATCTGTTCCATCTGTGGTTTTTCAGCTACAGGCATCTACTTAACCCATTGAACTTCCTGTTGATTCTCCTCTGATCTCTTTGTTCCATCTTCTCTATAAGGATATAGATCTGCTATGTTGAATATGGGCAATATTCCTACGCCATCCGGCAATTCGATCTCATAAGCGTTTGCTTCAAACTTTCTTATGATTTTACACGACCCAATTTTCTTCATCTTCATCTTATTGTATGTTCCCCTTGGGAACCTTTCCTTTCTGAGATGCGCCAGAACCAAATCACCTACTTCAAACTGAAGTTCTCTCCAGTGTTGATCTGCTATGTGCTTGTATTCCTGGTTGGAATTCTCCAATCGCTCCCGGATCTTACTATGGAACTCTTGCATTCCTGTTGCAAAATTTTTAGCACTAGCACTTCTGAATTCATTTTGCTCCAAATCCCTTAACTCAGATACTCCTCTCAGTTGCATTCCATACACTATATAGAATGGGCTTTGTCCTGTACTCCGGTTTGGTGAATTGTTGTATGCAAATTCTGCTTGTGGCAGAATCCGATCCCACTGACTATGATGTTCAGCTACCAAACTCCTTAACAAATATCCCAAGCTCCTATTCACTACCTCAGTCTGTCCATCTGTCTGGGGATGATAGGCTGAGCTAAAAGATAAATTAGTCCCCAGCTTCTTCCATAGGGTCCTCCGGAAATGGCCAACAAATTTGGTATCCTTGTCTGATACAATACTTTTGGGTAAGTCATGAAGTCTAACAACTTCTTTGAAAAACAGATTTGCAATGTGAGTTGCATCACTGGTTTTCTGACATGGAATGAAATGTGTCATTTTAGAAAATCTATCGACTACCACAAAGATTGAGTCACATCCTCTTTGTGTCCTCGACATTCCTAACACAAAATCCATACTTACTGCATCCCATGGCCTCTCTGGTACTGGCAACGGTTGATATAACCCTGTATTCTGTCTTTTCCCTTTTGCGTGTTGACAAATTCTACACTTGTTCACGAATTTCTTCACATCTGTCCTCATTCCTGGACAATAGTATGAACCATTCAGTTGTGTGAATGTCTTATCATGGATGAAATGTCCAGCCAATCCCCCACTATGTTTCTCCTTTAGAAGATTCTCCCTCATGGAGCTCTTCGGAATACACAACTGATTTCACCTGAATAATAGTCCATCATGAATCATATATTCAGTCCATTGGCTTTTGTCTCTGAGAACTGGATTCTCACACACTTCGTAAGCCTCTTTAAAATCTGCATCATCTTTGTACATTTCCTTGAGGTTATCAAAACCTAAGGTCTTTACTCTGAACTCCTACAGAATCAAACATTTCCTGCTCAAAGCATTAGCAACTTTGTTAGCAGTTCCAGAAATATGTTTTATAACAAAAGTAAAATTTTGCATGTATTCAACCCATTTTGCATGCTTCTGGTTCAATTTTTCCTGTCGAGTTATGAATTGTAAAGCATGGTTGTCGCTATACAAGGCAAACTCTTTTGGAACCAAGTAATGCCTCTACTTCTTCAGCGTCTGTATGACTGCATAGAACTCTTTGTCATATGTAGAATATTTCATCTTGGTCTTGTTCAGCTTCTCACTGAAGTATGCAATTGGCTTGTTGTCTTGTCTTAAGACTGCTCCAATCATGAATCCTCTTGCGTCACACCTAACTTGAAATGTTTTGTTGAAATCTAATAGAACCAGAACTGGTTGTTCAGTTATCTTACTTTTTAGTAACTTAAAACTTTTCTCTGCTTCCTCCGTCCAATGAAAAGATTTGCGTCTTTTCTTAACCGTGTCCATCATTGGTGCACATACCCCGCTGAAATTCCTGATGAACTTCCTATAAAATATGGCAAGTCCATAGAAGCTTCTAACTTCAAAGATACTCTTTGGTGATGGCCAATCTTTGATTGCTCTTACCTTTTCCGAATCCATCTTCAATTCGTTTAAAGAGATTACGAACCCCAAATAAATGAGTTATTTCTTCATGAAAGATGATTTCTTCAAATTTATCAACATTTTTTCTTGCTATAACCTCCTCATCACTAAAGCTAAATACTTCAGATGTTCTTCCTCAGTCTTATTGAAACTCAGTATATCATCAAGATACACGATTACAAATTTTCCAATGAAATCTTTCAAGACTTCGTTCATCAGTCTCATAAAAGTACTTGGTGCATTCGTCAAACCAAATGGCATGACAAGCCATTCATACAGTCCTTCATTTGTCTTGAATGTTGTCTTCCATTCATCACCTTCCCTCATTCTAATCTGATGATATCCTCTTTTCAAATCAATTTTTGAAAAAAACTTTGCTCCACTCAAGCAATCCATCAAGTCATCCATCCCGGGTAAAGGAAATCTATACCTGATGGTGATTTTTTTTATGGCCCTCGAATCTATACACATTAACATTGTAGGTACAGCGCATGGACTTAAGTTTTCTCTAACCAACCCTTTGTCCATCAAATCATGGACTTGTCTCTTGACTTCTTCATTCTCCTGCGGCGTCAATCTGTATGCTTCTTTGTTTATTAAACTTGCTCCAGGTATAAGATCAATGTGATGACTTATGCCCCTGATAGGTGGTAACGAACAAGGTAATTCGTCCACTACCATGCCAGCAAATTCCTCCAACATTTCTTAAATTTCTCCAGGTAGATCATCTATCCTGGTACTGGTTAAGATGACTCTAGGTTTTCTTACCACAACAAACTGCATTTCTTCATCTTTCTTGACTTCATCAAGAAGCTCCTTCCCACTCATGAGAAGTATAGTATTGTTCACCTCTATTTTCACCTCCTTGTCCTTAATTGGCAGCAACATATGCGTCCTACCATTCTTCTCCAAGGTGTATGTGTTATTTCTCCCATCATGAACAACATTTATGTCATATTGCCACGGTCTCCCCAACAAAAGGTGGCAGACATCCATGGGAATAACATCACATAAAATTTCATCCTTATATCCCCCTATCTTAAATTCAACTAAACATTATTTAGTGACAGTTACCTGATGTCCCTTTTGTAACCACGAGACTTTGTACAGGGTCGGATGTGCAACAGTCTCCAAGTCCAGTTTCTCCACCATTTCTGTGGATACTAAATTATCTGTACTCCCACTGTCCACTATTACCTTGCATACCATGTCCTTGGTCTTGCAAGTAGTTCTGAACAAATTGTTCCTTTGGACTGGATTTTCTATCTCCTTCTCTGGCTTCAAGAGAATTTTCCTCATCATTAAGGACCTTCCGCCTTCTGCATATTCCACTTCAACATTTCGCTTTTGTGCTTTGGAAATGTGATCTTCGCCTCCATCTCTTTTCCTATCGAGACATTCGAAAGACTTGTGTCTGATCTTTCCGCAGACAAAGCATTTTATCTCACCTCCTCTGCCTCTTCCTCTTCCTCTTGCTCACGGAAAAGTGTTTATGTCGGCATATTGCCTCCCCTATGAACTTCTTCCTCTTTCAGGGTGAGTATGAGGTTTATTTTCTTCTTCCTTCGGCTTCTTAGTTCTGTCCTGGGCAACTGCCTTGCCTCTTCTCAGACTTCGACCTCTGCCCCTTTGACCTTGCTTTCGGGTCAATTTCTCTTCTGCCTTCAGGGCCATTTGATAATCATCTTTGATATTCCTGATTGTCATCATGTTCATCTCGTTTTGAATGTCAAATCTCAGACCATTCATGTATCTGGCGACCTTTTCATCATCACTTTCATGATGACCTGCTCTAATGTTTATCCTGTAGAATTCTTCATTGTACTCCTTCACTGTCATCATCTTCTGCCTCAAATTTTGCATTCTTCAAAACAGGTTAATCTGGTAATCTCTGGGTATAAACTTGGCCTTCATTTTTGCGACCAATCTATCCCAGCTTTTGATTCTTTACTTGCCTTTGCAACACCTATCAGCCTGCAGTTCATCCCACCACAGTGTTGCATGCCCCTTAAGTCTAGTGGTGGCATGTTTGACCTTCTTATCTTCCTCGACATCCTCATAGTCGAAGTATTTGTCTAGATCTCTAAACCAATCTAGCAGCTCCTCAACATCTAAGTTGCCTTCATACATCGGAATGTCCATTTTTTCTCTAGCTCTGATTCTTTCAATAACTCTAAATAGTCGTTCTTCTGCAGCGTCTTCGGCTGCAAATTCTTCTTCAGCTCCAGCCTCATTTTCACTTTCAGACTCATTGACATCTCCAGCATCAAATGTCTGTCTCTGTGTTGTCTCCATAGCATCTAGTCGAGCACGGATTTCTCTCATCTCCCTTTCCACAGTTGGATCGTGCATTGCTCGCTCTTGGCGTCTTCTAGGCAGCATTGTTCAAATTTGTTCCCTGCAGAATTCAAATCACAACTTGTATTATGTCTCCTTCCTCCTATAGAAAAAAATATTGTAAGCTCTGATACCACTCCGACACAGCGCCCCTACCTCAGTAGGTCCTGCACGACCGCCCGGTCTAGGATCGTTCTTAATCTCCCCAAGAGTTGGATTGACTCTTTGATTTCCTACAGGGAATCCCGCACACACACAAGTGTGTATCCACAGGTCCTTATGAGTTATGCTTGCACGAACAAACACAAGGCGTTAACTCTTATCCACGTGATTGTTGATATGACCACAACCATTTATCCGAAAAGGTGTTTCGGACTTCGCGACCTCGTGAATCCAGATGTGAGTCCCCCTGACTCGACAATCCCCAAAACCCGAAAAGGCTAACGAGAAATTGATTCCTCCCTTGACTTTACTTTGATGTGACCTTCAAGTATGGTCTAGGCCCCAGTCTTTTAGCATCCAGGATTTCGCGTATCGGCGAACTAAAATGCAACAAGTCCCATCGACGGTAGCCGAAATCGCGATATATCCTTGCCGCAAATCAACAGCTCTATTTTCCCGTGATCTGACGGTTCTAACTCTATCGGGACTTCGTGAATCGAGAGTCCACGACTCTCAACTCTGAGTCACAACTTCCTCCACTTCCCGAATTCTGAGACGACGAACTCGAGCATGAGATCAACGGCTCCCGTTGATCCGGATCAAATGGCCTCTATTCCTCCTGAGCTTCTGAACACCGAATGATCCTCAGCCTTATCCTCTTTGCTACTCTGCGAGATCCAACTGACCTCTGCAAATCGACACTTCTCCACGAAGCAATTCCACTATCCAATCAGACTTCTGAAAGACTCCTCTGCCCAAACACTCCGGCGTCAACCTTTCTGAGTTTTTATTTTTGTTGGGGGTCTTCAAAACATGCCTTCCCTTGAACTCTTCAAGGTTCTTCCCCTCCTGAGTTTTCACTCGCAGACTCAAGGATTCAAAAGGTTTTTTGCACGCACTCCATGCGGAATTAGCAAATAACGTCAGGTTATTTGACCCTTCGACTCTATGCACTCCTCTACAACAGCGGTCCTTCAACTTTCCCCTTGGTTGATAAAGTCTAGGACTTCAACCAGCCTGCACACACCTTGCACGGCTCTATGCTATCTCTACACTTCTACTGGTATGAGCACAACAATATCTCTCCTGAGCTTTCTAAGATAAAACTCAGAACTTCGTCGGCGCACACCCTGCGAACGTTCACTGCACTCTTTGCAGGAATTCTCAAGAAGAGAAACAATTGAAACTCATACTTCCCTTCTCTCGGACTTCATACATTCACCATGAAATCACAAGCATGTACATAGCATTGAAATAAATGCATAACAGAAAAGAAAAACAACTGTAAATATATCGTTCAATAGGTGTAAACAGTAAGCATAATAACACCATGAAATTGAGTCAACGCTTTCTTATATTAACTCAAGTGTTCCTGTACATGGGTTCTTCTCTGTGTTCCTGTTCTCTACAGCTCTACATCTTACAGAATTCTGAAAAATACAATTGGGGATGATACAATGATACAAGTGAGGGTGTCTTTTACGAGTTTTCCCTCCTTCAGCTCTAAGCTATCTAATCAGAATTAAAAGCTACCTACTTTACATTCAATACAAATAAATGCCTCCATATCCGACAGATGAGAGAAACGCTCAAGATCTATTTACAATCTCCAAAACATAAATGTAAATATGCTCCCCTAGCTATTACATTAATGTCTCCTCATTCAAATTCAAAACGCTTTCAAAATGTGCGCTGGTGCATTTCCAGTTGTCTTTTCCTTGGCGCCTGCCTTGCTGGCTGCTTACGATGCTCCTACATCACTTTACTCGCAAAGAGACCAGCATTTCGGGCTAGCCACAACCCCCATGAGACAAGAATAGGAAATGCTTTCCACAGAGAAAACCTTGTATTTGAGACAAGATTTAAAGCAATCCAAATTATTGTTTTTTTCCCAAAGTTAGAAAATCCCAACTGTGATCCGACCTCACTCCATACATGTTTGGAAAAAGCACAATCTAAAAATAGATGAGTGTTGGATTCCTTGGAATTCTTGCACAAATAACAAATCTTCGACCCATGTTGGCTATGTTTTTGAAGTTGATCCCAAGTGAGGACCCTTCCTTTTAGAATCAACCAGACGAAAATCACTCCTTCCAAGGGGGGGCTTATCTTCCATAACACATTATACCATCATTGTTGGTTTTCGACACCCTATTCCATCATCTCTATATAACCCAGTTTAGCAGTGTAGCATCCACTAGATTAATTAGAAACCCAATCGAGCTCATCTTCCGCTTGAGACAAGTGAATAAGCACCTTTTGTAGTTCTGAAAGGAATCCAATCCAATATCAACCCCAATTTTCTTCCAACCCAACTTCCTCTTTTGTAAACCAACCCTCCCTCCAAATGGTATTCGCCTCAACATTCGCTACGTGATCCAATGTGCTTAGACCTTTCATTCTTAGGGAGTATATCAAGTCCTCCTCAAGAAAAATACTTTCCTTGCACCCTCCTATAGCATCAGAACTTATTATGACCTGTGTTCCATTCCCAACCTTCCATGCCAAGGCCTTCCCAATCATAGGAAAATCAAGAGTCAAATTCCTCCACTGCGTCAAGGCACTCTAAGCAACTTTGTTTCTCTAACAAATCCAATCCACCACTAAGAGAGGGGTTATGTACTATTATATTTGTTAATACAGAAACACAAATATCACATAAGACAATCAATAATAATGAAGACAAGAAACACATCAATTTACGTGGTTCACCCAAACGTTGGGCTACGTCCACCAAGCATAGGTATCGGTTGTCTTATTATTCAGATCAAGGAGATCACAGCAGGCTCACACTCATCTCACACTCCTCTGATTACACCATTTCATCAATTCTTATGCCTCTACGGGCTTACATCAATAATGAACAGAATTAGATTAGTTACATAACTAATTCTAAACTTGTGCGTTCATACCAAATTGGCATATTTGGTTGAACAAACTACCACAAAAAAGGCTCCACTAAATCTGCTCATATCTACTAAATCTGGGAAATTCATTGGCATATTCAACAATCTCCACCTTGACAACAATTAACCTGATACCTTGCTTTTTCTTTGTTCATCACCTTTTCTGCAAGCCAGGAGAAGTCAGGCACCATCGTAGCTCCTCTAGCATTACTTGTTTTGTGAACATGTCTGCGCAGTTCTCTTTTATATGTACTTTCTCAAGAGAGACTCCACCTTCATCGATGACTTGTCTTACAAAATGGTACTTGATAGTTATATGGCTTTTTTTACTATGATAGGCTGGATTCTTAGCCAAGTGAATAGCACTCTGACTGTTACAGAGTAACTTTACTTTGTCCTGCATCCTTCCAAACTCACCAAACAAACCTTTCAACCAAACTGCCTCTTTGCAAGCATGTGGAGCAGCTACATATTCTACTTCTGTAGTGGATAAAGCAACAATGTTATGTAGCTTTGACATCCAACTAATAGCTCCACCTACAAGAGTAAATACATACCATGAAGTCTACCTTCTCTTGTCCAGATCACCTGCAAAATCAGAATCAACATATCCACATACTAACTCACGACCACTGTTATAGGTGATA
>SNQJ01S0015673.1:61382-74068 GCA_010110895.2 Picea sitchensis | reverse complement strand
TTTTTTTTCAGACTTAATTATTTTCTTAATGTAAATTAAAAATAAATAAATAAAATTATTAATAAATAGATTATCAAGTGATGACACTTTTATATTTAGGAGTTGAATTTCGGTGTTTTATTTGATGTGGTGTTAGTGGTCAAGGCCATAGTTTCAATTAGGTCATTGTTTTAACTCCAAAAAAAATAGTGGTGCCATTGATAGCATCACTTTTCGATTCAAGGGTCAATTTCAGGGATTTGTCTGCAATATCAAAGGCATGATTTTAAACAAGTCACAATTTTAGCTACCTCCAAGAATAAGGGTGCTACCGATAGCACCACTTTTTAAAATAGGGGTAAAAATGTGACCTCTAAAAAAATGAAAACTCTAGAATTTTTTTGTTAAATTGATAACTGTGTTCTTTGAACAAGACCATATGCTTCTACCACATTATTGGAGTGGGTGTTTAGACTCCAGAAATAGGATGATTCCAATGTTCCTCGAGAGTTTAAAATTACTTCCACATACTTGCTACCCCATTTTTATATTTTTTTTCTTTTAATTTAAAAGCAGTTACATTTTAAATTTTTGTTTTTAAAAAATGTTTTGGATTTTTTATTTTTTTTCCATCTAAGTTTTTTTTTTCTCCTCTATTTTTATTTATTTTAATTTTTAAGTGATTTTTATTTTATTTTCAACTTTTATTAAAAAAAAAATGCTTTCGGGTTTTTTTTTCTTTCAATTTTTTTTTCTCTCAATTTTGTTTTTTCTCCTCTATTTTTAATTTATTTTTATTTTTAAATGATTTTTCTTTTTTTATGAATTGTTTACAACCATACTAGGTTTAGGTCATGATTTGAAAAATGATACAATTTTAAGCTCCACTAAAATGATGTTACTAGTAGCATTTCTTTTTATTAAGAAATTAATTTTAATATTTTAACTATAATAGTACATCAGTGGTTGATACTATGGTTTTGAATCTATATTGTATTAGATTTTGGAATGTTAGAATGTTAGAAGTTTTATCCAAATTTACAAAAAACCACAGATTGGGAACAACAATAATATATATTTAAAAAAATAAAAATAAAAATTGATATAATATAAAAATTATAAACCTATAAAATTATATTATATATATTTTTCTCAAAGACAAATCACACTTTCTATTAAAATATAGATAGTATATTCAAAAAGCACTACTACCCAATAGTGGATCAACCAAATTGTTCATCAAATTTTTCACAAAAGAAATGTCTTAAACAAAAATTCACCAAAGCATTAAGCATCTACTCTTAGGAGTCCATAACTAATCATAACTAATCAACTGACAAGTATAACTCATAAGAACTTCTCTTCCATTTTGGGTATCATCTTCCCCTCCTCAAACTTCCCACAGGAACACATTTTCATTTAAATAAAAAACCTCCTTTGACAATAAATTTGTCTCTTTGTTAAGTTCTGTAAAAATGTGCTTATAGTGGATATCTAGAAACTGACTCAAAATATTTTTCAATTTCTATCCAAGTTGCAGCAAATCCAATTGTGCAATTTGAAACTAATCCAACATCGAGTCAATACATAACATTGAATCCCCAAAGATCGACAAAATCAAAACCTCATTTTTGGATATTAAGCTTAAAAAAACTAATAGTGTCGAAAGTTTGACCCTATTATTGGAACCAAGACCTATATTGACTTTCTCACGAATGAAAGGAGACTAAGTAAGATAAAATATTATGCCCAAACCACAAATCATATCTAGGCCCTGGAAGGCCCCATAAAAAAACCCCCAAGGGCTAGAGTAATTTATTTCCAGCTTCTCAATCATCCTTGGGGCCTTTAGCAATGGATTAATCTCGTAATATTGAAGCAAAGATAAACCTTATTGTGAAACTTGTAAAGTTGGATAAGCTTTATGACACAGCACCCCTACCTCAGTAGGTCTTGCATGACCTCCCAGTCTAGGATCGTTCTTAATCTCCTCGTGAGTTGGATTGACTCTTTGATTTCCCCGTAGGGAATCCCACACACACACAAGTGTGTATCCATAGATCCTTATGAGTTATTCCTGCACGAACAAACACATGGCGCTAAATCTTATCCACGTGATCGTTGATATGACCACAACCATTTATCCGAAAAGGTGTTTTGGACTTCGCGACCTCGTGAATCCAGATGTGAGTCCCCCTAACTCGACAATCCCCGAAACCCGAAAAGGATAACGGGAAATTGATTCCTCCCTTGACTTTACTTTGACATGACTTTCAAGTACTGTCTGGGCCCCAGTCTTTCGGCACCCAGGATTTCGTGTATCGGCAAACTAAAATGCAACAACTCCCATCGTCGGTAGTTGAAATTGCGATATATCCTTGCCACAAATCAACGGCTTTATTTTCCCGTGATCTGACGGTTCTGACTCTATCGGGACTTCATGAATCGGGAGTCCACGAATCTCAACTCTAAGTCATAACTTCCTCCACTTCCCGAATTCTGAGACGACGAACTCGAGCACAAAATCAACAACTCTCATTGATCCGGATCAAATGGCCTCTATTCCTCCTAAGCTTCTGAACACCGAACGATCCTCAACCTTATCCTCTTCGATGCTCTGCGAGATCCAACGGACCCCTTCAAATCAACACTTCTCCACGAAGCGATTCCACCATCCAATCAGACTTCTGAAAGACTCCTCTACCCAAACACTCCAACGTCAACCTTTCTGAGTTTTTATGTCTGTTGGGTGTCTTCAACACACGCCTTCCCTTGAACTCTTTAAGGTTCTTCCCCTCCTGAGTTTTCACTCACAGACTCAAGGATTCAAAAGGTTTTATGCATGCACTCCTTGCGGCATTAGCAAATAACCTTAGGTTATTTGACCCTTCGACTCTATGCACTCCTCTGCAATAGTAGTCCTTTAACTTTCCCCTTGGTTGATAAAGTCTAAGACTTCAATTGGCCTACACACACCTTGCAAGGCTCTGTGCTATCTCTGCACTTCTACTGGTATGTGCACAACAATATCTCTCTTGAGCTTTCTGAGATAAAACTCAGAACTTCGTCGACGCACACCTTGTGGACGTTCACTGCAATCTTTGTAGGAATTCTCAAGAAGAGAAACAATTGAAACTCATACTTTCCTTCTCTCAGACTTCATACATTCACCATGAAATCACAAGCATGTACATAGCATTGAAATAAATGCATAACAGAAAAGCAAAACAACTGTAAACATATTGTTCAATAGGTGTAAACAATAAGCATAATAACACCATGAAATTAAGTCAACGCTTTCTTATATTAACTCAAGTGTTCCTATACATGGGTTCGTCTCTGTGTTCCTATTCTCTACATCTCTACAGCTTACAGAATTCTGAAAAATACAATTGGGGATGATACAATGATACAAGCGAGGGTGTCTTTTATGAGTTTTCCCTCCTACAACTCTAAGCTATCTAATCAGAATTAAAAGCTACCTACTTTACATTCAATACAAATAAATGCCTCCATATCTGGCAGATGAGAGAAACGCTCAAGATCTGTTTACAATCTCCAAAACATAAATGTAAATACGCTCCCCTAGTTATTACATTAATGTCTCCTCATTCAAATTCAAAACGCTTTCAAAATGTGCATTGGTGAATTTCTAGTTGTCTTTGCCTTGGCCCCTGCTTTGTTGGCTGCTTACGATGCTCCTACATCATACTCCCTTGGCTGAAAAATTCATGAACTCTTGTTCATGAGCTCATGCACCATCTGTCCATGTCTCTGTATTTTTGCTTCACCTTCCCAACTGGCATCCTCAATCGGGTGTCCTTTCTATTTGACCAGATATTCAAAGTATGTTTTCCTTCGGGTCTTCTTTCCGACTCTCTGATCAATTATCTGTTCCATCTATGGTTTTTCAGCTACATGCATCTACTTAACCCATTGAACTTCCTGTTGATTCTCCTTTGATCTCTCTATTCCATCTTCTCTGTAAGGATATAGATCTGCTATGTTGAATATGGGCAATATTCCTACCCCATCCATCAATTCGATCTCATAAGCGTTTGCTTCAAACTTTCTTATGATTTTACACGGCCCAATTTTCTTCATCTTCATCTTATTGTATGTTCCCCTTGGGAACCTTTCCTTTCTGATATGTGCCAAAACCAAATCACCTACTTCAAACTGAAGTTCTCTCCGATGTTGATCTGCTCTGTGCTTGTATTCCTAGTTGGAATTCTCCAATCGCTTCCGGATCTTACTATGGAGCTCTTGCATTCTTGCTGCAAAATTTTTAGCACTAGCACTTCTGAATTCATTATGTTCCAAGTCCCTTAACTCAGATACTCCTCTCGGATACATTCCATACACTATATGGAATGGGCTTTGTCCTGTACTCCGGTTTGGTGAATTTTTGTATGCAAATTCTGCTTGTGGCAGAATCTGATCCCACTGACTATGATGTTCAGCTACCAAACTCCTTAACAAATATCCCAAGCTCCTATTCACTACCTTATTCTGTCCATCTGTCTGAGGGTGATATGTTGAGCTAAAATATAAATTAGTCCCCAGCGTCTTCCATAGGGTCCTCCGAAAATGGCCAACAAATTTGGTATCCTTGTCCGATACAATACTTTTGGGTAAGTCGTGAAGTCTAACAACTTCTTTGAAAAATAGATTTGCAATGTGAGTTGCATCACTGGTTTTCTGACATGGAATGAAATGTGTCATTTTAGAAAATCTATCGACTACCACAAAGATTGAGTCATATCCTCTTTGTGTCCTCGACAGTCCTAACACAAAATCCATACTTACCGCATCCCATGGCCTCTCTGGTACTGGCAACGGTTGATATAACCCTGTATTCTATCTTTTCCCTTTTGCGTGTTGACAAATCCTGCACTTGTTCACGAATTTCTTGACATCTGTCCTCATTCCTAGCCAATAGTATGAACCATTCAGTTGCATGAATGTCTTATCATGGATGAAATGTCCAGCCAATCCCCCACTATGTTTTTCCTTTAGAAGATTCTCCCTCATGGAGCTCTTCAGAATACACAACTGATTTCACCTGAATAATAGTCCATCATGAATCATATATTCAGTCCATTGGCTTTTGTCTCTGAGCACTGGATTCTCACACACTTCATAAGCCTCTTTAAAATCTGCATCATCTTTGTACATTTCCTTGATGTTATCAAAACCTAAGGTATTTACTCTGAACTCCTACAGAATCAAACATTTCTTGCTCAAAGCATTAGCAACTTTGTTAGCAGTTCCAGAAATATGCTTTATAACAAAAGTAAAATTCTACATGTATTCAACCCATTTTGCATGCTTCTGGTTCAATTTTTCCTATCAAGTTATGAATTGTAAAGCATGGTTGTCGCTATACAAGGCAAACTCTTTTGGAACCAAGTAATGCCTCTACTTCTTCAGCGCCTGTATGACTGCATAGAACTCTTTGTCATACGTAGAATATTTCATCTTGGTCTCGTTTAGCTTCTCACTGAAGTATGCAATCGTCTTGTTGTCTTGGCTTAAGATTGCTCCAATCGCGAATCCTCTTGCGTCACACCTAACTTGAAATGTTTTGTTGAAATCTAACAAAACCAGAACTGGTTGTTCAGTTATCTTACTTTTTAGTAACTTAAAACTTTTCTCTGCTTCCTCCATCCAATGAAAAGATTTACGTCTTTTCTTAACCGTGTCCATCATTGGTGCACATACCCCACTGAAATTCCTGATGAACTTCCTGTAAAAGATGGCAAGTCCATGGAAGCTTCTAACTTCAAAGATACTCTTTGGTTATGGCCAATCTTTGATTTCTCTTACCTTTTCCAGATCCATCTTCAATTCGTTTGAAGAGATTACGAACCCCAAATAAATGAGTTCTTTCTTCATGAAAGATGATTTCTTCAAATTTATCAGCAATTTTTCTTTCTATAACCTCCTCATCACTAAAGCTAAATACTTCAGATGTTCTTCCTCAGTCTTACTGAAAATCAGTATATCATCAAGATACATGATTACAAATTTTCCAATGAAATCTTTCAAGACTTCGTTCATCAGTCTCATAAAAGTACTTGGTGTATTCGTCAAACCAAATGGCATGACAAGCCATTCATACAGTCCTTCATTTTTCTTGAATGTTATCTTCCATTCATCACCTTCCTTCATTCTAATCTGATGATATCCGCTTTTCAAATCAATTTTTGAAAAAAACTTTGCTCCACTCAAGCAATCCATCAAGTCATCCATCCTAGGTAAAGGAAATCTATACTTGATGGAGATTTTTTTTATGGCCCTTGAATCTATACACATTCTCCAGCCACCATCCTTCTTTGGACTTGACATTGTAGGTACAGCGCATGGACTTAAGTTTTCTCTAACCAACCCTTTGTCCATCAAATCCTGGACTTGTCTCTTGACTTCTTCATTCTCCTACGGCGTTAATCTGTACACTTCTTTGTTTAGTAAACTCGCTCCAGGTATAAGATCAATGTGATGATTTATGCCCCTGATAGGTGGCAACGAACAAGGTAATTCGTCCATTACCATGTCAGCAAATTCCTCCAACATTTCCTAAATTTCTCCAAGTAGATCATCTATCTTGGTACTGGTTAAGATGACTCTAGGTTTTCTTACCACATCAAACTGCATTTCTTCATCTTTCTTGACTTCATCAAGAAGCTCCTTCCCACTCATGAAAAGTACAGTATTGCTCACCTCTGGTTTCACCTCCTTGTCCTTAATCGGCAGCAACATATGCATCCTACCATTCTTCTCCAAGGTGTATGTGTTATTTCTCCCCTCATGAACAACATTTATGTCATATTGCCATGGTCTCCCCAACAAAAGGTGACAGACATCCATGGGAATAACATCACATAAAATTTCATCCTTATATCCCCCTATCTTAAATTCAACTAAACATTGTCTAGTGATAGTTACCTGATGTCCCTTTTGTAACCACGAGACTTTGTACGGGCTCGGATGTGCAACAATCTCCAAGTCCAGTTTCTCCACCATTTCTGTGGATACTAAATTATCTGTACTCCCACTGTCCACTATTACCTTGCATACCATGTCCTTGGTCTTGCAAGCAATTCTGAACAAACTGTTCCTTTGGATTGGATTTTCTATCTCCTTCTCTGGCTTCAAGAGAATTTTCCTCATCATTAAGGACTTTCCGCCTTCTGCATCTTCTGCTTCAACATTTCACTTTTGTGCTTCGGAAATGTGATCTTCGCCTCCATCTCTTTTCCTATCAGGACATTCGAAAGACTTGTGTCCGATCTTTCCGCAGACAAAGCATTTTATATCACCTCCTCTACCTCTTCCTCTTCCTCTTGCTCACGGAAAAGTGTTTATGTCGATATATTTCCTCCCCTGTGAACTTCCTCCTCTTTCAAGGTGAGTATGAGGTTTCTTTTCTTCTTCCTTCGACTTCTTAGTTCTGTCCTGGGCAACTGCCTTGCCTCTTCTCAGACTTCGACCTCTGCCCCTTTGACCTTGCTTTTGGGTCAATTTCTCTTCTGCCTTCAGGGCCATTTGATAATCATCTTCAATATTCTTGATTGTCATAATGTTCATCTCGTCTTGAATGTCAAATCTCAGACCATTCATGTATCTGGCGACCTTTTCATCATCACTTTCATGATGACCTGCTCTAATGTTTATCCTGTAGAACTCTTCAGTGTACTCCTTCACTGTCATCATCTTCTGCCCCAAATTTTTCATTCTTCGAAACAGGCTAATCTGGTAGTCTCTAGGTATAAACTTGGCCTTCATTTTTGCGACCAATATATCCCAGCTTTTTATTCTTTACTTGCCTTTGCAACGCCTATCAGCCTACAGTTCATCCCACCACAGTGTTGCATGCCCCTTAAGTCTAGTGGCGGCATGTTTGACTTTCTTATCTTCCTTGACATCCTCATAGTCAAAGTATTTGTCCAGATCTCTAAACCAATCTAGCAGCTCCTCAACATCTAAGTTGCCTTCATACATTGGAATGTCCATTTTTTCTCTGGCTCCGATTCTTGCAATAGCTCTGAATAGTCGTTCTTCTGCAACGTCTTTGGCTGTGACTTCTTCTTCAGCTCCAGCCTCATTTTCACTTTCAGCCTCATTGACATCTCCAGCATCAACTGTATGTCTCTATGTTGTCTCCATAGCATCTAGTCGAGCACGGATTTCTCTCATCTCCCTTTCCACAGTTGGATCGAGCATTGCTCGCTCTTGGTGTCTTATAGGCGGCATTGTTCAAATCTGTTCCCTGCAGAATTCAAATCACAACTTGTCTTATGTCTCCTTCCTCCTATAGAAACAAATATTGTAAGCTCTAATACCACTCTGACGCAGCACCCCTACCTCAGTAGGTCATGCACGACCGCCCGGTCTAGGATCGTTCTTAATCTCCCCATGAGTTGGATTGACTCTTTGATTTCCCCGCAGGGAATCCTGCACACACACAAGTGTGTATCCACGGGTCCTTATGAGTTATGCCTGTGTGAACAAACACAAGGCGTTAACTCTTATCCACGTGATTGTTGATATGACCACAACCATTTATCCGAAAAGGTGTTTCAGACTTCGCAACCTCGTGAATCCAGATGTGAGTCCTCCTGACTCGACAATCCCCGAAACCCGAAAAGGCTAATGGGAAATTGATTCCTCCCTTGACTTTACTTTGACGTGACCTTCAAGTACATTCTAGGCCCCAGTCTTTCGGCATCTAGGATTTCGCATATCGACGAACTAAAATGCAACAAGTCCCATCAACGATAGCCGAAATCGCGATATATCCTTGCCGCAAATCAACGGCTCTATTTTCCCGCGATCTGACGGTTTTGACTCTATCAGGACTTCGTGAATCATGAGTCCACGACTCTCAACTCCGAGTCACAACTTCCTCCACTTCCCGAATTCCGAGACAACGAACTCAAGAACGAGATCAACGACTCTCGTTGATCCAGATCAAATGGCCTCTATTCCTCCTGAGCTTCTGAACATCGAATGATCCTCAGCCTTATCCTCTTTTCTACTCTGTGATATCCAACTGACCTCTGCCAATCGGCACTTCTCCATGAAGAAATTCCACTGTCCAATCAGACTTCTGAAAGACTCCTCTGCCCAAACACTCTGGCGTCAACCTTTCTGAGTTTTTCTTTCTGTTGGGGGTCTTCAACACACGCCTTCCCTTGAACTCTTCAAGGTTCTTCCCCTCCTGAGTTTTCACTCGCAGACTCAAGGATTCAAAAGGTTTTTTGCACACACTCCATGCAACATTAGCAAATAACGTCAGGTTATTTGACCCTTCGACTCTATGCACTCCTCTGCAACAGCAGCCCTTCAACTTTCCCCTTGGTTGATAAAGTCTAGAACTTCAACCAGCCTGCACACACCTTGCACGGCTCTGTGCTATCTCTGCACTTCTACTGGTATGAACACAACGATATCTCTCCTAAGCTTTCTAAGATAAAACTCAAAACTTCGTCGACGCACACCTTGCGAACGTTCACTGCACTCTTTGCAGGAATTCTCAAGAAGAGAAACAATTGAAACTCATACTTCCCTTCTCTCAGACTTCATACATTCACCATGAAATCACAAGCATGTACATAGCATTGAAATAAATGCATAACAGAAAAGAAAAACAACTATAAATATACCGTTCAACAAGTGTAAATAGTAAACATAATAACACCATGAAGTTGAGTCAACGCTTTCTTATATTAACTCAAGTGTTCTTGTACATGGGTTCTTCTCTATGTTCATGTTCTCTACAGCTCTACAGCTTATAGAATTCTGAAAAATACAATTGGGGATGATACAATGATACAAGCGAGGGTGTCTTTTACGAGTTTTCCCTCCTACAACTCTAAGCTATCTAATCAGAATTAAAAGCGACCTACTTTACATTCAATACAAATAAATGCCTCCATATCCGACAGATGAGAGAAACGCTCAAGATCTATTTACAATCTCCAAAACATAAATGTAAATACGCTCCCCTAGCTATTACATTAATGTCTCCTCATTCAAATTCAAAACACTTTCAAAATGTGCGTTGGTGCATTTCCAGTTGTCTTTGCCTTGGCACCTGCCTTGTTGGTTTCTTACGATGCTCCTACATCACTTTACTCGCAAAGAGACCAGCATTTCGAGCTAGCCACAACCCCCTTGAGACAAGAATAGGAAATTATTTCCACAAAGAAAACCTTGTATTTGAGACAAGATTTAAAGCAATCCAAATTATTGTTTTTTTCCCAAAGTTAGAAAATCCCAACTGTGATCCGACCTCACTCCATACATGTTTGGAAAAAGCACAATCTAAAAATAGATGAGTGTTGGATTCCTTGGAATTCTTGCACAAATAAAAAATCTTCGACCCATGTTGGCTATGTTTTTGAAGTCGATCCCAAGTGAGGACCCTTCCTTTCAGAATCAACCAGAAGAAAATCACTCCTTCCAAGGGGGGGCTTATCTTCCATAACACATTATACCATCATTGTTGGTTTTCGACACCCTATTCCATCATCTCTATATAACCCAATTTAGTAGTGTAGCATCCACTAGATTGATTAGAAACCCAATCGAGCTCATCTTCCGCTTGAGACAAGTGAATAAGCACCTTTTGTTGTTTTGAAAGGCATCCAGTCCAATATCGACCCCAATTTTCTTCCAACCCAACTTCCTCTTTTGTAAACCAACCCTGCCTCCAAATGGTATTCGCCTCAACATTCGCTACATGATCCAATGTGCTTAGACCTTTCATTCTTAGGGAGTATATCAATTCCTCCTCAAGAAAAATACTTTCCCTGCACCCTCCTATAGCATCAGAGCTTATTATGACCTGTGTTCCATTCCCAACCTTCCATGCCAAGGCCTTCCCAATCATAGGAAAATCAAGAGTCAAATTCCTCCACTACATCAAGGCACTCTAAGAAACTTTGTTTCTCTAACAAATCCAATCCACCACTAAGAGAGGGGTTATGTACTGTTATATTTGCTAATGCGGAAACACAAATATCACATAAGACAATCAATAATAATGAAGAAAAGAAACACAACAATTTACGTGGTTCACCCAAACGTTGGGCTACGTCCACCAAGCATAGGTATCGGTTGTCTTATTATTTGGATCAAGGAGATCACAACAGGCTCACACTCATCTCACACTCCTCTGATTACACCATTTCATCAATTCTCTTTATGCCTCTACAGGCTTACATCAATAATGAACAGAATTAGATTAGTTACATAACTTTTTCTAAACTTGTGCGTTCATACCAAATTGGCATATTTGGTTGAACAAACTACCACAAAAAAGGCTCCACTAAATCTGCTCATATCTACTAAATCTGGGAAATTCGTTGGCATATTCAACAATCTCCACCTTGACAACAATTAACCTGATACCTTGCTTTTTCTTTGTTCATCACCTTTTCTGCAAGCCAAGAGAAGTCAGGCACCATCGTAGCTTCTCTAACATTACTGGTTTTGTGAACATGTTTGCGCAGTTCTCTTTTATATGTACTTTCTCAAGAGAGACTCCACCTTCATCGATGACCTATCTTACAAAATGGTACTTGATAGTTATATGTTTTTTTTTTACTGTGATAGGCTGGATTCTTAGCCAAGTGAATAGCACTCTGACTGTCACAAAGTAACTTTACTTTGTCTTGCATCCTTCCAAACTCACCAAACAAACCTTTCAACCAAACTGTGTCTTTGCAAGCATGTGAAGCAGCTACATATTCTGCTTCTGTAGTGGATAAAGCAACAATGTTATGTAGCTTTGACATCCAACTAATAGCTCCACCTGCAAGAGTAAATACATACCCTGAAGTCTAACTTCTCTTGTCCAAATCACCTACAAAATTAGAATCAACATATCCACAAACTAACTCACGACCACTGTTATAGGTGATACAGTAATCACTTGTGCCCCTTAGATACCGAAGCACCCATTTCACTGTTTCCTAGTGCTCTTTAATTGGATTTTCCATAAACCTGTTGACAACCCCAATTGCATGTCAAGTGTCTGGCCTTGTACTAACCATCGTATACATTAGACTTCTTACTGCATTAGAATATGGTATTCGAGACATATATTCATTTTCTTCTTTTGTACTAGGACATAAACTTGAAGAAAGCTTAAAATGGGAAGCCAAAGTGACTGAAATTGGTTTCACATCGTTCATACCAAACCTCAAAAGTATATTTTCAGCATACTTCTATTGTGACAACCAAAGCTTACCATTCCTCCCGTCTCTGAATATCTCCATGCCCAAAATCTGCCTTGCTTCTCCTAGATCTTTCATATCGAACGCCCTAGCCATCTGAGCCTTTAACCTGTTGATCTTAGTTATGCTTTTGCTTCCTAAAATCATATCATCAACATACAATACTAAGATAATGAATATGTCATTATTCAATTTATTAAAGTAGACACAATGATCATACTCACTCCTTGTATAATTCTGACTCACCATGAAAGAGTCAAATTTCTTGTACCATTGTCTCGACAACTGCCTCAGACCATACAATGATTTTTTGAGCCTGCAAACAAATTTCTTGCTACGATTCTGAATGAACCCTTCTGGTTTTTCCATGTAAATTTCCTCATCCAAATCTCCATGTAAGAAAGCAGTTTTAACATCTAGTTGCTCTAACTCCAAATCAAGCAATGCAACTAATGCTAACAC
>SNQJ01S0015673.1:32233-54810 GCA_010110895.2 Picea sitchensis | reverse complement strand
TTTTGAAACGCTTGGGAAAATGATGAAATCCAAACAATATTCAAATTTAAAAAAAAAAAAAAAATCAACAAAATTCATCCCAAAAAAATGTGTTTGCTCTTAACTATTTTGATCCACAAATAGAGGTTAGGTCAGTACGAATTGCTAAGCACTACTATCTTTGAAAAGAAGCACAAGAACAAGACTAGCATTTTAGCTGATGATGACATTCTTGTCAAAGTTGATGCTCTCAATTTTCAAAGTGGGAAATATTTTACTGTCAACCTTAACAAATAATTTTGATAACATATAATATACAATGAATAACTTGATACTGGTTCGTGAAGAGAGGAGACCATAAATTTAATAAAGTAAAGCTCACATTCTACCTGGTGAAAAAGGTGGCAATCCTGACACACTCTCGTAATAAAAATCATTTATCAACTTTACACATTTTCCACAAACTCTATAAATTTCATGTTGGGTTAATCTAATTCATTTATTTTTAATTTGTCATTTCAAAATCCCTCAACCTCTATCTAAAATTACTTGTAAACTTCCATATTCCCCACATGTTTTATCTGAAACTATTTATCAACANTTTTGAAACGCTTGGGAAAATGATGAAATCCAAACAATATTCAAATTTAAAAAAAAAAAAAAAATCAACAAAATTCATCCCAAAAAAATGTGTTTGCTCTTAACTATTTTGATCCACAAATAGAGGTTAGGTCAGTACGAATTGCTAAGCACTACTATCTTTGAAAAGAAGCACAAGAACAAGACTAGCATTTTAGCTGATGATGACATTCTTGTCAAAGTTGATGCTCTCAATTTTCAAAGTGGGAAATATTTTACTGTCAACCTTAACAAATAATTTTGATAACATATAATATACAATGAATAACTTGATACTGGTTCGTGAAGAGAGGAGACCATAAATTTAATAAAGTAAAGCTCACATTCTACCTGGTGAAAAAGGTGGCAATCCTGACACACTCTCGTAATAAAAATCATTTATCAACTTTACACATTTTCCACAAACTCTATAAATTTCATGTTGGGTTAATCTAATTCATTTATTTTTAATTTGTCATTTCAAAATCCCTCAACCTCTATCTAAAATTACTTGTAAACTTCCATATTCCCCACATGTTTTATCTGAAACTATTTATCAACATTACATTAAAAAAAACCTCTAGAGTCACATCAAAAAAATAGTAAACTTTCATAATTTATAAAATTGTAGTTTCAAAACTTCTTAATAACATTATTCAGAAAAGAAAAAAATGTCAAGAAGGTAGATGAACACATTCCTCACCTAAGTGTGTATTTTTCAACTCAAATGATATAAAAGAAATTTATACTAGTTTCAAAACCTCTTAATAACATTATTCGAGAAAAAAAAAAAAAAAATGTCTACAAGGTAGATGAACACATTCCTCACCTAAGAGTGTATTTTTCAACTCAAATGATATAAAAGAAATTTATACAATAACATGTTTAGCATACATAATCATATTTGAATTTAACTTTCTTTTTAAAAGAAGGTTCTAGAAAATATGTTTCATATAAAAATTACTTCAATTGTAAAAAAATATACAAAATTATGCATATTTTTTGAAGATGAGTATTTAAAAAAAATAAAACTTGAAATAAAGCTTTTTATATTACGTTCACCTCTCAACTGTATTAACGAGCTAATCTTCATAGAGATCATCAATGTTATCACAAATCTAAACGAAATGTCTAGTAATAAGTAGTCAACACTTTTACAAATCTTCATGGAGATCATCAATGTTACTGCAAATCTAAATGGAATGTCTAGTAAGTAGTCAACACTATTACAAATCTAAATGGAATGTCTAGTAAGTAGTCAACACTATTACAAATCTAAATGGAATGTCTAACAAGTAGTTAGAATGGTCTTCACTTCTTATGACAAAAGACATACAATATTGGAAAGATAAAACAAAATATAATTTAAAATCAAGTAACACATTGAAAAAAAAAAATAACATCAATAGGTTATATATATATATATATATATATATAATTTTAAGATCACAACCAAGTCAAACACCAAATTGGTGTATGAGAATTTTAAAATTGACAATTAATTTTTTATAATAATGAAAATATATGTGTGTGTGTTGTATCTGTGAAATTGCAATATATCTTAATGGGGTGGGGATGCATGATGGGCCCTCCTATACTACACAAGTCAAGCAGTAGCTTTCTTCAAACCTGAATTGTTACAAATCAAAATTCAAGAATGAAGATTAAACTCAAGAATATAGAATTCAATGTAGAAAACAAATATTCGCATACACTCGTACACTCATGGACATAGAAGAAATAAAAAAGCTATACACTCGTACACTCATGGACATGGAAGAAATAAAAAAGCTAGTCCACTCATTCTCATTAGCATTTAAAGATTTGCTTAAAATATTCACAAATACATGCTTCAGTGCCTTCCACACCTTCTTCGACCCCTATAACTCTCGCACACTTTGTGGTTTTAGTCTTTGTAACACCGTGCTCTATCTTAGGCTTCACACTAGCCTCTCTTCCTTTGAGCTCTCTTCTTGCTAGACTTCTCCCTTCTCTCTATAACCACATGCATATTCCACAACTAGCATACTCTTAGCAACAAACGTGATCTCCTTCAAGCACTATGCATTTATAGACACCATCACCACTAACATATAGCAAAGACATGCATTCAATGATAACGTCTTTCTTCTCAATGGTTCTGTAATTGGTGATTCCACCACTTCCATGTGCATCCCTTCATTTAATTTGTGCACCTTCATGCACAAAACCTTCTTCTACATGTCCCATTGATTTGTCCCTACCTCTTGTTTTACCCCCAAGCCTCTATCATATGCAATGCCTCTCACAACAGCTTGCCTTAATTTCGTTTGCACCAACTTTTGTTTGCAACCATCCGATAGTTGCACATTATTTTCTCTTGTGCATACTCTCTCATATGCATCCACCAATGCATTCTCTTTGTTTGTGATTGCTCGTGCATTACTCCTTACTCCTATGCATGATGCCTTACTCCTATGCATGATGCCCCTGCATCACAGTGATAATTGAATACTCTAAGAATTATTTAGGTCACTTGCTAGAACTCTCACTAAAGCCAAACAAAGATTAAGCATAGAAGCTTGCAACTAGAGTTAGAATCCTCCCTACCAGGGATGGTCAAATTTGATTTTGATATAGCCCTAAAAAACAGCCCTAGCCCAGCGAGAGCAAGGGGAATGCTCAAAGATGTGTAGGGTCAATGTTTAGGGTCCTAGCTAAGTTTTTGGAAACCAAAACTAATGACGAGGAAAATATTTGAAGGTTTGATCATTGAGGTAAAGGATGCAATTGGGAAGGGTTCTAGTAAGGTAATCTTTGAATAAGATTCGAAACTTATTATTGATCATGCCAAAGGGAAGATTTCACAACGTTTGTGAGAAATGACAAGCAAGGTATTGTGGATCTAACAAGGTAAGCGGTGCTTTGAGGGGTGGAATTTCAGGAATGGCATCAGATCGACAAGATCGGCAATTGGCTTGCCAATCAAGCCATAACATCAAACTCCCAACACTACCATTACTTAGCACCCCCCTTCACCACAGAAGTGGGGAATTGAAAGCTATGTTACCATCCTTGTTTAGCCAGGGTATGGATCCTTCAATTCCTCCCTTTTCCATCACATCAAATATTTAGGAGGAGCAGGATGGGAATCGGTGTCCTTACTCTGGGTAGACATTACAAATCATTGCCTCACAAGAATATGGGAAGGATCGAACCACTAGAAGTGATGAGGGTGGCGGTTATTGACAGGGGATTTATTTCATGCAAGGCTTCAAAAGAAAGACATGAAGGGATTGTCTAATTCTCCATTTCAGTTTGTTAGCACTTACCAACAAGCTCTTATGTTCTCTGGTGTTGTACTGCCATCAGTAAGGAAACCATGACCAACTAGGGGAAATGACACAATGGCCGACCAAGTGGGGCCTAAGTTTGAGCGATTGCAAAGCAAGTTTGATACAAAAGAATGCCATGCCAATTTCATGGCACAACAGGGTATTCTAATCTCCAACCCAGGCAATAGTTCCTCGAGTTCAAAGATGTCAAAGACTTACAAAATCATGAATGAGAAAAATTACCATTCTTGTTAGATTTGGGTAAGGTTAAAAGTCAAATGAACTGCATCCCCACCAGAGGTCTGAGTTTGAGAAGATTCTCATCCTGTTGTTGGAAACCATGTTCAATCGATGATGGTACAATGATGGAGAAGAGGATGATGCTAGAGGATGAAGACTTTAAGAAGAGAATGTTGTACTGCATGGAGATTATTACTAATGAAGCATTGCATAGACAGCTCACGGTCCTCATCAAAAAAAGAAATTCCGCAGCTGCAGAGGCGAGACCATCCAGAAGCCCCAAAACCCCGAATCAGCAGGCTCAGAGGAACCACCCATTTAAAAGATCTGGTATTTTTCCTTCTGTTCTGAAAAAATCTATCTTTGATATGTTATTATGATCTGGTTTTGTTAGTAATTGTATAAGGACAGTCACGGACCCAATTTTGAAATGGACTGGAAATGATGTATGTAAAAGGTGCTCTCTCACAGAGTTTTATATAAATAATAATAGCATTTCCTCTGATCAGAAAAAAAGGTCACTCTCTACAACATTCTGGTATAATCCTCGGACCAACTGAAAGGTCAACATAGTCCTCTTATCCCAGGACCAACTTAAGACGAACATATTTAGTAGTTAAAACAGTGAGGTATAACAAAGCTATAAAGCAAAAGCTCCTGTCAAACAACCACAGAACGCCACGTTTCCCATAACATCCAAGAATAATAACTCTTCTTTGCTCATTCTCCCCTTCAAACCAAGAATAACGTATTCGGTAAGTAGCAAGCGAACCATAACCAATTAGAGAGGTGATCAAGGCACTCCAATCTCCTCTCATCTATTTCCCCTTTGACAATGGGTCAGAGGATCACTTCACTTCACCCTCCGACAGAACCCTACTAATCTTAGACATTAACATCTATTAAAATAAATGATGATTAAGATGCTGTAGAGAGTTATAGAATTAATTTCTGCCTTAGTTTGAGGGTTATCTATTTATAGGCAATTAGACATTAGCATCCATATCCTAAAAAGTCTGTAAAGGCCATTATAATTGAAAATTAATACATTCAAATTTTTCGGGCAGGTTCATTCTTTTGCTATACAGTTTGAGTGGGCCTAATGGTTAAGAACATGTGTTTCCTCCTAAGAGATCACAAATTCAAATCCAGAGGGGGGTAGGGTATGTATATCTCTGTAGACTTTACCAGTCAAATCGCTGGGTAGAGGGAGTCTCATACACCAATTTGGTGTTTAGCTTGACCCTGACCTTAAAAATAGATTATTATTATTATTATTATTATTAATACCACAAGGAAATGGACTCTTAATTCCAGTTTGACACCATCCATTTCTAATATCATAAGGCAGTCAATTTAAAATTCTTATCCAGATGTTAAAACCGTGCAGCCCTATGCCCTTCTTTCATGTTATGAAAAAAAATATTGTATGGAAAAGAAGACGATGAAATCTGTGCCTTCGTAACGTCAATATTAACAAAAGACAATAAGGTCACTTATGAAGTTAGTCAGAAAAAAATCCCATGTTAAAGTAGCCTTACAAATGCTATATAACCCCATTAGCAAAAGAAAAACAGTGCCAATGCAAATGAAAATGAAATATTGGTCATACAGATTTCTTCAATTCAAAACTCTAAATTATTGCTTTCGTAAGTCAAATTCTGACTGAAAGGGAATTTCTGAATTCATTCACTAAACACACACTTAAACTCTGCACTAAGCCAAGCCACAACTTTTCTCAAGCAGGGATGGAATAGTCATCATTCAGTCTGGGAACTCTAAGCCAATCCACAAATTTTCTCAAGCAGGGATGGAATAGTCATCATTAAGTCTGGAAACTCTAGGCCGGGCAACAACTTTTCTCGTGCAAGGATGGAATAGTCATCATTCAGTCTGGAAACAAGAAATGTTAACCACTATAACATCCTACCAAGATTCTCCTCTGTAGCAACAAGAATACTAAAAGCAAGACAACAGCGAAAAGCAACACACCACGATAAATGTGGAGTTTTAAATTATAGTAGCAAATTTCCAAGGATTTTCTTATTTTCTTTAAAGACAAAATTGTCCACAATAAACATACGAAGACGATCCTGACAACTATACACGTGCAGAGTTTTAACAGTCATATAATTTTCCCCCGTGACAGACATCGCCAGCAAGTATTTTCCCAAATCTGCCTCATCATTGTCATTTCTGACACCATTTCAATATTGCTATTAGAGCTATGTTGCAAGGACAGAATCAGGGAAAAACAGTTTCCAATAATAATCACTCCACAGAAACCACCTGTTTCTGCAATTCAGTCAACTTCAATATACAGGTTGACTAACCAAGGTAAACAAAAGAAAAAAAGGGTTTGCTCACACCTGAGGGGCTAATTCTGGGCATAGGCCATGCCACCTGCATGGATGAGTTAAACTACAATGCATGGATGAGTGAAACTACAATGATGAATTCTAAGCTGCCGCTATCAGATTAACTTCTCTCATTGAGATGAAGTTACATAATTGCATGCCTTCTGATTTAAGAAAAAAAAAAGTTAAAAACTGCATTTCAGTTGGCTTGAATGTTATTTCTCTCAGGCAGAGGATGAAACGGCAGTTGTAGGGTGCACACCAGCTTCACCGCTACGGTTATCTTCAATATCCTGTAAACATTAGAGAAGCAAGTAAGAACAATCTCTTCGGAAGGTTATGTTCATATTTTGCATTAAGCAATAAACATTATTATCATGAAATCTAGCTCATTAATCCATAATCTCTTCTAAAAGCGTAGAACAGATCATCCAAACCGGCACCAATACTGTAATAGACTCTACGGCCATATAATAGCAGCCTCAATTTTTTGCAAAGTCAAGTTGGCCCAGCTTGAAACCAAAGGTGAAAAAACAGCAGATGAGTAATCAAAATTAGTAGACATCATCGAACAATGTCGACACCATCCCATCTACCTCGTTAAACTAGAGATATCAACAAAACTAGGCACCAGAATGGAAACCTAAGTCACCAATGATACCAACAATATACACTACCAGATGCCATTGCCATAGCAGACACTTTTGCAGCTCAAAGACACCCTCAAAATCAATGATACCAACAACTGAGAACCCATGCCAAAGACTATGCAGGCTACATTGACAATTGTATAAAGTAAGTCGTAACCTCACATTGACTACAAGCTCATGCCTAAGCAGCCACCTCGCCAACTTAGTCACCGAATTAAAACTCAGAACAGCAATGTTTCAGACACCTACTACAGAGACAAGCCCAGACATTCTCACAAGCGACAACTTCACACGACCAACTCGCTAGAGACAGTCCAATGATTCCACCAAAAGACTCAACTTAGTCGATCCATCTATAGTTTTGTAACTTTATTGATAACTAAATATGATTATTCTCATGAAAAGTGATCTCTTCGCTCCTACTTCTCAGACTTGTACTTAAGTAGAGGTATCAAAAATCTTTGTATAGTGCCATCAGAAGCGACTATCTTTCTAAACCATTGTTACTGGCAGCTTCGTGCAGAAAGAACTTTGGAGCATAAACTCATTAATGGGATTTTTGCATCTCCCCTAGAAACCTAGAGCATATGGTTAATAATGCAATAGCCACAAACAATCTTCAAGAAGATAAAGAACAGGTCTTTCAGTTCACGAGGATGGCAAAAATCTTAGAAGAGAAATGTTGTGGGATGGTCAAACAATGGTAGAAAGCCCAATAATATGCTGTAAAGAGAAAAAATAATTCCATTTTTAAACATTTAGCAGCCAAACACTAGGAGCATAAAATGACAGTTTAAGTTGGGACCCAACACCAAGTCATCAATCACAGAACGACACAACAATTCCTCACTAATAAGAACACGCGCATGGATTTTCATGATTCCTCCTCAAAAATGGCACCTACAATTGTGAATCTAGGGACGTCAAAACAAGCAAAGGCTTGCCAACAACTTTCAATAATTTCATACATTCCCTCTTCAGGCAATGTTCCAAGGACAAACAAGTTAGCCATCACCAAAAACTTTCTCAAGGATGGGATTTCACTGCACAGTCAATTTGGACGCTCTCGACATACAAAGGGTAACTTGGGTTAACACCTCTCTTTGCAAGAAAAAGGTTGGATAGGAATGGCTTTCATATATATGGGGAGATGTGTGCGACAAGGGCATGGGTAAGTGATTTGGAAACGTCTCTTACATCTCTTCTGGAATAAATCTGGACAAATTATGGGGATGATTCAAGGTTCTAAGTGAGGTGGTCTAGACTCTAGATGACCATTTCATCACTAAAAATTGTGACCAATATATTCAAAAATTTGTGTTGGACCCAATTTGAGGTTTACAATCATGTGCCAAAAAACATTGTTAAATTTTTTAAGTCATTATTTCATGGAAAAAATCAAGTAAATGCTTGAGAAAAAAAGGTCTGCAAAGAGTCTAAAACTTTCTTAATGTTCATGATTTCAGCGACACTCAACGTCTGACATCTCCAATCTCTGGCTAAAAAAACGTTTGCAACAACTACTTGTTGATTGTACCATTTGGTATTAGTCTAGTTTGATACTGATGTGCACTCCCCGACCTCATTGTGCCCTAACTACTAGTTGGAGAGGTCTTTGCTGTAAAAAAGTTGCTTCTCAATCTACAAGTTTCGTTCGGTCCGTGTGTCCTACCCAATGTTACCGGAACCGAACCAGTCATTGAACCGGTCGACCCCAAAAACCAGAACCGAACCAGAACTGGAAAAAAACCGAATCAAAAAACCAGTCACTAAAAATACATAAAATATTCAAATTTTTGAAAAACAAATACATATTCATGTGCATCCATGTGAATCTTTGTCTTTCCCTTCAATAACTCTTCTCTCTGCCCAGTGCCTACAAATAAGACAGAGGTTGGTGTGCAGATACACCACTAAGTCACTTGACACAATGACAAAGAGAAGAGTTCAACAGAAGAATTTATACTTGAGTGAAGTGTACATTTTTACTGGGGTCATGACAGAAGGGTTCAACAATCAATGCCAGCAACATCGAGGTACATAAAGGGTATGGTTCCCTTGATTAAATGTCAGTTTCATACCCTCTTACATGATAGAATCCAGTGGAAACATTGCAATCCTACCAATCTTGAAATCCTGAAAACCGTTAAGTCTGCTGAATTTTGAATGGGACCTAAAATTCTACTTTCTCCATATGAAGTCAATGAGGTTAGAACCACTCCTCAAAACATCACGAAACAATTAATGGTAATGAAAGAAAGAAAATGGTAATTTAATATTACCATTAATTACTCAAGAGAAGCCAAATGAGTAGTGTGAGTGAAGAGAGGGGAAATGAGTAGTGTGAGTGAAAGAGAGGGGGTGGGGTTGGCTTTATAGCTTCATTAGGGGCTCTAGACAATTCTAGAAGCTTCCCATGCATGCCCCTAACCCTAATTTTAAAAAAAAATTAAAAATTCCCTCACTTTTCCGGCCGCGGGCCTCATTGGCAAAAAAAACCGATTCCGTACGGAACCGGCAGGTTCAAGCAAAAAAAACCGGTTCCGTACGGAACCGGTCTGAAGCAGTTCAGGGGGCCGGTTTGAACCGGTCTGGGCTCGGAACCGGTCGGACCAGCCGGTTTTACCGGTTCCGGTTCGATTCTGGTAACACTGGTCCTACCTCTATTGATATTATTCTGACAAGTGGCTCCGCCTAGCCTGCATGTCAGCATTTTATCTTCACATTGTCCATTTACATTAATCATTCAATACCATCTACATTACATGATCTTCTACACTTTACTAGGCCACTTCGTATATGTCATTGTGGTGGGTGACATCTCTACAGGTTATCTGTACAATGTAGACTGTATTGATGTACTACAAGTTGTGCCTGATCCTTTATGGCATGTTTTTCTGTCATTCTACGGGACTTGCCAATGTTGTATTCATGTTTGCTAGTTATCAGGTCCTCTCTTTCATAGGAATATGCGATAGGACTCTCTTTTCTACTTGAATGACTTCCATGAACGTCTACTACTACTTTGTCCTTGTCATAATCAAGAAAATGATTTAAGGGCTTCAATCCCTATTTTTAATTTTTTAGTACAACTTTAAAAACATGATAAATTTTGCTACATCTTCAAACTTTTTAAAATAAAACTTGCAATTATGCACCTTAATTTTGAAAATAGATGTGATCTCTCCTCAAGACCACGAATATATTTTAGAGTCTACACAATCCAAGGCCATCACATGCTTGTACTTCCTCTAATGCCATGTAAATTTAGGGTGCAAACACATACAAAAAAGAATGCAAAATATGGACAGAAAATAAAAGAGAGATTTTTATATCATATACAACTCTCTCACACACCTTGCCTCATATCTCATTACAATTTATAAAGCACCTAAGTGGTTATGGTGGTTTAACCACCTAACCCCTAGGGCCTAACCTCAACATTTAAATATTGCATTGATCATGTGTCACTAACATATAAAGTGACCACATTATTGCTAAATAAAATACTTAAGAGCACTATTACTCCAACGTTATTAAAATATGAAATGCTCAAGACAATGGACAAGGTAAATCACGAGTTCTTAAGGCCTTTAAAAGTCCCACTCGTTTAAAACATATAATATCTTAGGGGTAAATGCTTAACTACATTGTACCAATCTCACAAATAGATGTTGTGTGGCCTATCACAGACACAAACGTGAAATGTTTAAGCACATAATGTGGAATTGCAAAGTTGCTATTTTGGGCCCAGATTGTTGTTGAGTACAATGTTTCTCCTCTTTAGTCGAAAGGGGTTGTGTTTGCGGACAAATAGATGATCCAAAAAGCAAGGAATATGTGGGATGTGATCAAACTAACCAGCATCTCTTTTTTGCGGAATCAATATTGTTGAGCAACTTTTTCATAAGGCAATTGCTCCATTCAACCTGGGAGAAGTTTTTTCATTTAGATCAGACCTGGCCATCCATATTTCAGCCAAGAATGCCATATTTAGGAAAGATTGTAAATAGTCTTCAAGTTGGAGCCAAAGAAGGCAAGCTAGCTCTCATTGCTTATATGGGAATGGGGATCATGTGAACTCTCTTTGGCTCCTACATGTGAAAATACTGATGGACGTGTACTCGCTCCCATTGCTTATATGGGAATAGGGCTCATGTGAACTCTCTTTGGCTCCTACATGTGAAAATACTGATGGACGTGTACATTGATTTATAATGAAACAAGTGATGCATTTAAAGAAAAAATGCCGAAGAAATTTATATAGCTTTGCTTAGAATTCTGTTAAGGCTAAAGAAAGAAAGAAATTATATTGATGTCCATTGATGACCAAAATAGGTCAACGATACTAGAATGTGCAGTAAGGCATAATGACAATGTGGGAGTGCGAAAGGAAACTCAAGGCACAAAGACAAGTACAAATAAAGCTAAAACTTACAAATTGGTGAACACAAGAGGTAAACCCTAGAAAAGAAAAGAAGAAAAGTTTGAAGGAGAATGGAACCATCAAGGCCATGGAAATGTTCAAATCAAATTAGCTAGTGGTAGTACATTGATCTTTCATAATATGCTTTACATACCGAAATTAAGTAAAAACCTCCTTTAAATCAATGAAATGGCTAGGCAAAGTCCACATTTGGATGTGTTATTTAGGGTTGAAACATATATACTTTTTCCTCCAAATCTCAATTGAGGAAGGCACTCTTTGCATCCATTTAATACAATTTCCGGTCAAAAGGAACAAACGTGGCCAGAACCAACCTTATTACAACTAGCTTTTTTGTATGGGGAAGGTGGCTAATAGTCCACCACTTCTTGCTATGCAAACCCCTTTTCCATTGAAACCGACAACTTGTACTTATCCAGTGAACCATCTAGGTGCAAGCTTACACCACTCCACAATCTTGATTTGCAATCTACCAGCAACCTTGCAACATTGGTTTCCAACCCAATCAACTCTAAAACATTACCTTGCAATCCTTCCTTGCACCACAACTTAAAGGTGTGATATTTCTTAGCACTACAGCTAGACCTTGGGAGCTTCATTGGTAACGCTACTTTTACTTTTAAAAAATTCATTCCCTATGAACTATTTTGACCTTACTATAAAACTTAACTATCTAAATTAGATCAATCTATAACCATGTATGAATTAATTGAACAAATAAGTCATCCAATACATCGAGTTAGTTGATCTACCCTAAGTTGCATCCTCTTATTACTATAAAACAAGGTTACACATTTAAAAAAGGTAATGCCTATTGATGTCTTCTCAAAGACCATGCACTGTGATCTTCAATTCTATGTGTACATCTGAAATTGGTTTTACTTGCTCAAAATTTTAATAAACTCATCCTTCTAGAATGTTATTGAGATGCTGGTCCTTCGAATGGTTATTGGTAGCCAATAGTGGTTTGTTGGGTCAATGAAAGCCAGGCACTGTTAATGCCCCCACCAAGGTTGAAGTTTGTCCAATGACACATCCGTGCTTGTGCTCATGTTAGTTGTACACTAGTACCTACATAGTGGTTCAAGCCAGATGCAAGTCTTGGGTGTCATTGGTAGAATAGATGCCCCTCACACATGGCCTCCTGGCCAAATGATTCCACTTGGAATGTTGTTGGTTGCACTCACTCCTAGGTGATGTTAGGAATGCTAGTCGTATCATGATAAGTGGAAGCCAGTCCAAAAAATGGTTGTTGGTAAACCTTATTTTCTTTCATCAGTTATCTTGACACTTCTCAATGAACTTCTAGTTATGCCTTTGCACTCAATAAACATTTTTGTTTCTATAAACCTTCTTATTTCCATATTCCATAGGTTTTTCTTTTTATCAGATGATTAAACCATGTCTTCTATTTGACCATTTAGTCCTTTAATACTAAATAGTTATGATAAACCTTCATTTTCTTTTAATGGTCATATAGATTGCTATAGATAAAATTCCATTTACCCTAGAGTCCATGGTACCATCCCATCACCTAGTTTATATTGTGTAAAGCTTAGTCAACAACATAAGATTTGCAAATAGATATGATAGAAGTAAACTATGCAGACCAAGAGAGGACAATTCAAAAGTGTTTTTAGCCTAAAATTCTTAGAATGCCAAGATGATGCATATGTTACAACAGTCAAAATAATTCTCTATGTCACAAGTCAATTGGGTTTAGTTTGGGTTGTTGGGAGGAATGCTAGTTATCCTTCCCACCCAGGTTCAATTCTCACAAGTGACATGTTGAGCTCTTAATGAGTATATTATTGTAATGGCTTCGAGCCTTGTTGATCAGCCTTGTTCCCTGAAGATTCTAGGGTTTAACCTAGGTACCATCCTCAAAATAAGGAGAAGTACTCGGGAGTTTTCCCGGGCTTTATAACCTGGAAAAAAAAATTCCCTATGTCACATGTCTTCCAAAACCTACAGTCTTATTTTCATGATAAGGTACCTTTAAAAGCTTAAACAAAGCTCCAAAATGCATAGGACAGCAGATAAGACAGAATAATTAGCTAATGTTAACCCAATAAATGGACAGAAATAATGTATACCAAAGTAGATCCATCTTAAATCTAGATCTATCAAGCGCCAAGAAGGATTAAATCCCTTGAGGTGTAAATTTTTTGACCATTTAAGATAGATCTAGTCTGCTTGTAGTCTCACTCAACTCCTTGGAACTCAGAACTCACCACTTGTGGAGATATTGATATGTAAAAATACAATTTTGATTATTGTTAAAATATTTATATTTGCATTGTAACAATGATTCTTTGTAATTATCATACATATAGTATTTCTATTTATGTGTAAATCTGGTATCTCTCTTTTTATCTCTTTCTATAGCAGTTTTTTTATTATGTGTGCCATATAAAATCTCTCTTTCATATATATAGAAATATTTTTATTTCTGTTTTCATCTATATTTGGTTAACATATGGTACTACTATTATTATTTGTTATAAGTATTATATTTTTCTTTGAAGCAGAAAGATGCTGGCATAAGCATTACCCACATGACAGCATCTCTACCATACTGGGCTGTAGAAATACCTTTTGGCACAATCATTCATTTCTGCAATTTTGAAAACATCAAGGCTGACTATTCCATGCCAATTAAAGAAGTCCAACCTGCCTATTGTTTAAAGGCCGTCCCTACAGTCCACACAAGTAGGAAAGGCCCATTAATTGGATTAATCATATTAACTTTAAAACCATCAGGGTATTGGACTATGAATTCTTGCCTATACTGTATTGTGCCCTAACTTCATGGTTCTACCATGCTTAGCAACATAATTTTTTATACAAGGTACCAAAAATTATCCTAAAGAAAATTATAAAAGTGAGTGGCAATCTACTTTTCCCAATATTTCAATAAAAGTCCACTTAAGCAGAATTGAAAGATCCTATAGTTTCTTGTCTCCCCTTGAGAAGTAATTGTCTATTTACAAAATTACCCTATTGGTTGAGAAGGCAGTGTACCGGATAATTGCTAGCAGATTTACAGGCTTCACGTTCCATGGTAAATAACACAGATTTTACTTGTATGTTTGATTCCATCTATAACAGTCCACAAAAGTTAGTTAACACATCGATATTACCATCACTTGCACAGAACCAAATCCCAATCTATGTCGGCCAGCTAACTTCTTGAATCTTGAGTTTCTAACAACCTATTTCACATGCAATGTGCATCGCTACATACCAGTCTAATTAATCACTGTCCTTCCAGTCATACTGGATTCTTTAAGTTACACAGGATTCTCTCTGTATTTTTGGAAGAAAATATGTACACTCCAGACAAAAATCATGAACCAGTTCTGAGTCAAATATGTATACTCACTGTACTTCCAGTCAGTGGATTTACTTAAGTTGCTCAGGATTCTCACTTCATTTGAAGAAAATATGTATACTCGAGACAAAAATCGTGCACCAATTCTGAGTCAAATATGTAAAGCTATATGATGAGTAATGACAAGAAAAATTTGCTACAAAAATAGGTCCTGCAATTCAGGGGAAAGGACTTAACAAGAGATTGGATAATAGCCTCGAAGGAACATCACATATAGCAAAGCTTATTACATCCCAGGATGTAACAATTTCCATCCCTGGCATATCATATTAATTATTATAAACAGTGAACACTATGACTTATCCACAAAATAATGCTGAACAGAAACATCCAAAAGAAACTTTTAAGAAGGAAATGATTTCAAATTATATTCATTGTATAGAACCATAAACTCATCTTCCTCCCAGTCTTCTCTTGAAGAGTAGACCAACTGCTCACAGGTTCAATCATTTTCTGTGAATGGACAGAATGGGTTACCATATTTTCAGATGCCCCATCTACTGTGAGATCAGGGGGAGATCTCACTGCCTTTTCCATGATTTAGGGAAATCCGTATCCACCTTCATCTGATATCATAATTAGTAATGGCTAGGTCTTTACATGCATGAGGCGGTGACTCTCACACAACAGACCCTGCAGACTACTTCCAGGCCTCACCGCATCAGATTGATTAGCACCTTTTTCAAGCCAATTTCAGCACTTGGTGGTGATAAGGGACAGGCAGATCTTCCAATGGGTAGCAAAGCTGACACCAGGTCTGTGATACCACACAGAGCATCTCATCCCAGAGCTGATTGAATCTTTCTCACAGGAGCCAGGCACACATGTTATCTGCACAGATCAGATCAACAGCCCAGCCTGGGCTAGAGTCACATCACAAGATTCCTTTCTGTGGCCTCAAGTATTAGGAGAGGGTCTGCTCATGTTTCCCAGATGCCTCCCAGGATCATCCAGCCATGACCTCTCAGCCCTGGGCAGTACCCAGACAACATCAATAGACAGTGCATTGGATCCTTCTCTGTGCTTGACTTAGCAGAGGACACTTCCCTCCTCACCTTCTTCCTCCTCATCCTGTCTTACAAATTTCTAAAATACTCTTTTGCACTCTCTATTTTTTCCTCCTCTTGGATGTAATAATATTTAGTTCATATTTTCTTTGATTGTGTTGGATCGTGCTTTAAGCTAGGGGCATGCCTACAGATTGGCATCACTGATTGTACCTTCTAGCCCCATTGGCCTTTCTTTTAGTCAGTTGTCGGACATGAATAAACTTATCTCATCTTATCTGACAGGTTAACTGCAGGTTTTTCAGTAAATGATAAACCATCATTTACTTCTACTGTTTATATCCACCCATTGTGCTTTCATTTCTATTACTCTCAGTGAAAGCCAGGCAATGGATCTGGAATCATTTTACGACACCAGATGCCATATATGCAGGCCTGCATCTTTGTCAAATTCTCTGCAAAGAATATTTGCATGCAGTGTTCTTTATGTTCTCCACTGAATCATCAGTAGTGCTCAAATATAGTAGGCTTCTTTAACCCATTGACAAGACTCTTCTGACTTAGTTTGGGTAACATGTAAAATGTATTGCCTTGAACAACAAGAAAAGTTCCATTCTATTATATGTCAAAAACATTAATTTTCCCAGCAGCACAGGTAAAGCTCCACCCTACATGAGATATGGAAGCCTATATAAAGGACAAGGAGTGCAAGTTATGGTTATGAAAAGTAAGTGCTGTGCTTCTTGGAAAAGGGCCTTGTCCTTTAAAAGGTACACGTTTCTTATTCTGATGCAACAATATAGAGCTGGCAAGCATATGCCTGAATTCTCTAATAGGCATCAGGTATGGAGCAATTCCAGACCATGACCCAAATTCATAACTGCATAAAAAATAAAAAATCACTCGAGATAAAAAAAAATACTCATCCTACTGCTGGAATAAGTTTAGTTTTTTTGAAAAAAAACCATTGCCAATCATAAGCTATTAGAGACCCCTGTTGAAACGCACACAAATATAGAGTTGGAAAGCTATGTTACCGGATCTGCCAATAGAAAATCCAGGATCCACATTTCCACAGATCTGGCATGATCCATCCCAGATACACTCTGTGCCTGAAAACCCTATCTTTTTCCTATAAAATAACTGCTGACCCCATTCCAAAACACACAAATCTGAGGTTTCCATAGCAGCCTTCATTTCTGACTTTGTGAGAGGAATTTGGAGTAAAAAATATTTGGAGATATAAATTTTCTATGTTTCTAGTTTATTCATTTCCACGCAACTTAGTTGGAAAGTTTTACCATGATGTAACATGTATATATGCCACAAATCACGATAGACATTGGAAATAGAAAAATTAATAATTATAGATCCAAACTGTAAGTGCATAAGAAATGATAAAAGAAAATCACTAAATAGCAAAATCCTAATGATATAATAACATTGTATTCTGGAAATCCTCCCTGGTGATTCTTTAAGGCAAGCCTTTTGATTGGTCAAGGCATCAATAGCCAAAGATAATATTATTTGGGTGTCAAAAGTGCCCCCTTTCTGTTTCTTCTGAAACAGATTCTCAAGCAGTTGCCTAAATTCAAACGAAGAGAAACCAAAAAGAGAAAAAATAGATTTGAAGAACAATATGCATTGAATTTGAGATCCTTCTACTATAATATGAAAAATATGTTTGTAAACTTTGTGTTGATGCATCCAATCTCAGTATTTAGCAGTGCTTTGAATTTTTATAAAACTTAGAAAACTTGTATGGCACACAAAGGAAACCGGGGCTCCTTACCTTTATAGATGCTTCATTTATGCAGCCATCTGACTTATCTCTAAGAGACTGTGGGCTTAAACCTGAACTTGTGCCACATGAACTTGATCCATTGTTGCTGTCAGAACATGGAAAAACCTGACGGCCTTCAACAGCCTGTCTAACTGGCATTCCTGCTGAACTTCCTTCCATATTATCCGAAGCAGAGGCACCATTGTTTTTACTAGAAGGATCAAGGCGCTCCATAATACGGGCAACACCTGCAATACCAGCACTAACCTCTCGTTGAACTTCTCTGCCAAGTTCAGTTACTGCATTGTTACGTGCAAAAAACTTCTCCTTAAAACCTCTTGTACTCCTTGATATTGATTCCTTATACCTATAAAAGTGTTCAGAAAAACATCACCCTTGGTACTATTGGGAAAAAGACAAAACTTTAAGCGCACAGCTTTCCACAAGAGATTCGAACAGTAATCGCAAACCTTGTAGAAACAGCATTAAATCGAGATTTGAATGACTCGGAAAAGGACTGAAAATCAGAAGGCCTTGATCTCTGTTGATTTTCAGGGGACTGTTGCCCTGCATTGTTCCTGGATGAAGATTGGTGCAGAATTCAACATGGTAAGAAAATGAAACATAGTCTTTTATAGCACCTACTTCGTTCCATGTGATTGAACCAAGGCCCCTATGGAAAACTTAAATGCAAAGTACAGATATGTATAGAAGTTTTCTACGCAAGACGCTAGAAAAGTTATAATCCCAAAAAACCAAAACATTACCGGAGAAAAGAGATTGATCACTAGAATACAAAGGTTTGTAGTTTGAAGTTTAATCCCAATATCATCACAAAGCTTACACACCTCGGTGTAAAGGGTTCACTCCTGTTGTCTAAACCTTGCACTGCAATACCAGTGTTCCTATTTGCCCTTGAATTCATTTGTCCTGGTGGAGATGGCAAAGGTCCCTGCTGTAGTTGTTCTTCGCTTGTAGCAGTCATAGCAGGTGTCGTGGAATCAAGTGAAGTAAATGTTGGAATATTTCCATCTTGGGCTTCAATATTGTTGGGTGAAATCGGAGGCGCATTGGGATGAGTAGAAAACACCAGAAATTGTGGATGACCTTGACCAGAAGATCTATGCCTTAAATTTTCTCTTCTGCTAAAATGATGCGCTCTGCCCATCGCAGCAGCTGCCAAATGCTGCATAATCCGTTCCTCAAAATCAGAGTCATCGGTATAAGCCGGAACCTGCAAATTCACATTGCAATGGTTAGCCCTTGCAGAAAAGTCCCACGTTAGCAGAACAACATGAAATAATCTTCATTTGAAATCCGCAATATCTCTCCCAGCCTGAGATAGAGGAAAGGAATACAAACATGGTGGAATTCAATTTCGTCCACAGAATTTCGAGCAAAAATCGGAGTATTCGGAGACCGGCTTAATCTAAAGCTCCTCTCTTGCTCCACTGCTGCAAGCAACTCTTGACTGCAAGGAAGTCTGTTATAATTAAAATCTGGAATGGGATTAAAGTAACCCCGTAGTTAACAGAAGACCAAAAACACAAATCTACATACTTCATCATAACAGCTCACAAAGTGGCATGGGTAAAGCCCGCCATGGAGTGGAATAGAACAGACCTTTGTCTGATATACTAAAAAGAGGGGGTTTGAGAATGATGCAGCAAATTCTACCATATATCACCAGAAAGGAATAAAACAAATTTCCACGCATACCTTGCAGGATCCTTCAAGATGAGGATTCGCAAGCACATAGGACATTCCTTACTTCTTTGGGACCTGTCAAGAAAAGGGCAAAATTTTAGCATCTATCAATTGCAGGCCTCCTGAAATTGTCCTACACATCAATAGCAATTTATAAATAGATGGTCTCAATGACTAAAACAAATTTCATGAAGCAATTCACCATTCAAGTATGCACTGCAAATGGTACTCATGTTTACAGCTAGTGACCTGAAACAACCCACCAGATCTAAGGTCAGTTATGGTAACCAAAACCCATGTAGGGAGGAACAAAATTCAACAACCAAAATACCTATCTTCGCCCTTGATTGAACCAAATCCAATGGCTCAGAACCCATCAGATATATCTGAAACCCAAAATCAAATGTAAACAATGGAATCAATCAATCATAAACCGCATGAATTGGAAAAAAACACATTACCGTGGCGGGATCATTGTCCGTAAAGGGCTCAAGACAGATGCTGCAAGCATCATCACAGGGGTCCTGCACACCTCCTTCCACAAATGCTGCGGCCGATGTCAAGTGGGTCTCTGTAACTTTGCTATCCTCCATCCCCAATACCAAAACCCACACAAAAACAGAGCCAAAATACAGCCAAATTCTGCAAAGGCCTCGCCCAAACCTATTGCCAAAACGGATCCCTGGTGAAAACACGGTTAATCCTTCTATACCCACTAATCAAAATATGCTCTGTAACGCAAAAAGGATATTGAAACAGGTTCGGACCACCGACCAAAAGGCGAAATTTGACAGAGTAAAGAAAAAGCTAAAACAAACAAACAAACAAACTTACAGATTGGTCAAAGCACCATACAAAATAAACGAATCTCTAAAGCAATTCGACCAGCATCTCATCATATAGCCCACAATACAGAATTTGCAATAACCCAAACATTTCTCAAAGAAAAAAACAAGAGCATGAACAGATTTTGACAAAAAAAAAATATGGAAAAACAAAATTGTACTGTCACCAGAGATATACCAATAGAAGATGACAAGGCAACAGAGGAGAAGAACCTATGCAATGAAGATCAGGACAATCTCCATGCATGACCACAAAAAGCAATGGTGAGTTCAAGCTCTTTTATCACATTAACCCGTTCCCACTTCAGCTCCTCAATAAAAAAAATTGTATCCCAAATCAACAAATTTTTCAACACCTAAATATAGATGTCATTGAATATGCATTCCACCAAAAGTCGGTCTACCCAGTGCACCTCCCTGAATTTCCATGTCCATGATTTTTTGGAACTGATTTTTCCACTTTCCTGACCAAGTCTTCCCCTCCGTCCATTTACCTTCTAATTGCTGTGGATTTACCAATTTGCTTCCGTTGTCATGAGTGATAAGCGGACCTTAGTCCCATCCACATCTTATATGTCGTTTATTAATAGCTTGATCATTGATATAATCAAAATGTTAATAAATCATTTTAATAACTACTCCCACAATTTTTTTTATTTTTTTTATTTTTTTATTTCAAAATAAAAAAATATAATAATTAAGGTTATTGATTTAGCTTTTGTGGATATATTTTCAAGATTTTATTTGTAATTTTTTTTTTAATTTCAAAATAAGAAAAAGGTTATAATAATTAAGGTTGTTGATTTAGCTTTTGTAGATATATTTTCAAGATTTTATTTGTAATTATATCTTTTTTCTTAATTTCAAAATAAGAAAAAGGTTATAATAATTAAGGTTGTTGATTTAGTTTTTGTAGATATATTTTCAAGATTTTATTTGAAATTATATTTTTTTTCTTATAAATAAATATAGTGATTTAAAATAATTTACTTCTGGTTGGTAAGGAGGTAGACTTCCACTTTTGTCATAAAATAATTTACTTGTGGTTGGTAAGTGGGTAGACTTCCATTTCCGCATATACTTTTATGTTTTGGATAATTAACCTATTTCAAATTGTTGGGTTGAGGGGGTCTCATACACCAATTTGGGGTCATTTTATACATAAAATCAAATATTATTTAAAACTATAAGTTAATCTTTTATCAAAAAAAATTATAAAGACACTATTATTTTTTAATTGATTTCAAAATAAGCAATAATTAAAATATAATTTTCTAATAAAATTTGGATTCTCAATTAAAATATAATAAATGTTTAAATTTATAGAAATTTAAAATAAAATAAAAATAATTAAAAAATATTTGGAAGGCTTGCACTCGGTGATAGGACTTTCTGGGTGGTCACTCATCCCAAGATGTCTCTAGCTCAAGAACACTTAACTATGGAGTTTTCCCCACAATCAAGCCCACTTAGCTTGTTACTCCATTTTGTGAACTATCTAGTTAGAGCTCTCTTCACTCTTATTATTTAAGCATAGAAAGGCTTCCACTTTCRGGACTTGCACTARTAACGAGGACTTCCGAGGTGGTCACCTATCCCAAGATACCTTTAACTCAAACATGCTTAATTTACTTTCTTATTTTTAAAAATTATTTCCATAATCAATAATAATAATTTTATAGAAAGTTATAATTCTATCTTATTAAGAATTTTAATTTTAATTTTTAAACCATTCAAATAAAAAACAAAAAATAAATGAAAAATTAAATAAATTAAGCAAAATTTTATTTTTTAAAAATAAACTTAAAAAATAAATCTCCATTTAATAAGGCATTGGTTTAAACGTTATACCTTTTGGGGTTTTTTGGTTACTTTTTCCGTTTGGTTTTGCACGAAATCCGATGATGAATGGTTGGATCTGCACAAAATCCGGTAATAAATGGTTGGATCTGCAAATTTGAGTGGCTAAATTTGTATAATTTGAATGCCCAAAAATGTTTGTCCAAATTTACATAGCTTGATTCCAACCAATTCCTAACAAAAAAACCCAAAAAATAAAACGCTGAACTAACACCTTTAATAAGTGGTTCACCTTTAATAAGTCATGACATTTAATATCTATCAATTTTTTTCAAAAATAACACTCAATTAATAACCAAATTTATTTTCCAAAATATCAACCAAAATTATAACAACCCAAATATTTTGCGTCCACATTTAATTTAATTAATAAAAA